>JANAVB010037921.1:0-16481 GCA_029216955.1 Iris pallida | reverse complement strand
TAGAAGGAACCAAGTTTAAAATATAAGCTACAGTCTCTAAGGCATATCCCCAAAATGAATCTGGCAAATCTGAATAACTCATCATTGATCTAACCATCTACATAGAGTTCTATTCCTTCTTTCGATGACACCATTCTGCTGGGGCGTTCCAGGTACAGTCAATTGGGATGCAATCCCAGCCTCTGATAAATAATCCCTAAACTCTCCAAAGAGGTACTCGCCATCACGATCTGATCGTAATGACTTGATATTTTCCATAACGTTTCTTCGTTTCAGCCTTATACTCTTTGAATTTCTCAAAGCACTTAGACTTACGGTGCATCAAATAAATGTATTCATACCTTGAATAATCGTCAATAAATGACAAAATATTCAAAGCCACCTCTAGCTTGGATAGTCATGGGTCCACACAAATCAGAATGAACCAATTCCAACACATCTTTGGCCCTATACCCCTTTGCCGTAAAAGGCCTTTTGTTATTTTACCTTCTAAGAAAGATTCACAGACTGGCAGTGCCTCCACTTCCAATGAACTCAAAGGTCCATCTTCAACCAGTCTTCAAATCCTTTTTAGGTTAATATGCCCTAATCGCAAGTGCCAAAGATATATTGGTTTATACAATAAGGTTCTTTTCTCTTATTTAAGTTAGATGACATATTATTTTTTCATAAGTTGCATTGTGGGCGAAATAGGATTATTGACATACAGATCATCAACCAATGCACCAGAACAGATAAAATATTTATTCTTTCTAATAACAATATTGTCATTAAAATCAACTGAATATCCATCCTTAACTACATAGAAACAGAAACTAAATTTTTTCTAAGTGAAGGTGCATAAAGACAATCTCTCAATGTCAAAGGCTTATTTCTACCAAAAGATAAAGTAACATCTCCTAATGCAACGACCAATACTTTTGTAGCATCACCCATGAACAAGCATATCTCTCCATGACAGAGCCGTCTGGTTTTCTGGAACCCCTGCTATGTATTACAGACATAATTAGTGGCTCTTGTATCTACACACCAGGTGCCGGTAGATAACACCGCTAAACATGTTTCAACTACTAGTAAATGAGATATACCTTCTTTGTTCCCTTGTTTGAGAAGTGGACAATCAGTCTTCCAATGTCCTGACCCTTTGCACTTGAAACATTTGCCTTTCGGCTTTTTCACCGCACCTTGAGGTCCCATGCCCTTTTTTGCTGAGTTTGCCTATTTCTGAATGTTATTCTTCTTCTTACCGCCTTTTGGCTTAGAAGTAAAAGCCTTTTCATAAACAAAAACATGGCCACTCTTCCTAAAGAGATATTCAGCATCCTGTAGCTCTTTTGTAAGTTCTGCTAAACTATACAACATTTTGTTCATGTTGTAATTAAGGCAAAAATTGTCAAAACTTTTAGGCAGAGTCCCGAGAATGATATCGACCTCGGATTCCCCATCGATTTCAGCTCCAAGGATCTCTATCTTATTCAGATGACCCATCATCTTGAGAACATGATCCCTTACTGGTGTACCCTCAGCCATTTTTGTATTCATCAAATATTTCATAGCAAACTGCCTAGCTGCTCTACTCTAATGTCCGAAGAGTTCCTTGAGGTTATACATCATGTCATAAGCTGTGGCCATGGCCTGATGCTGATGTTGCAGTACATTTGACATAGATGCCAGAATGTAACATCGTGCCATCTCATCTGCCTTTTTCCACTTTTTATAAGCCTCTTTGACCTCTTCATCAGAGTTAGCATTAGGCTTAGGTAGGCATTCCTCAACAAGTATATATTTGTACTCCACAGCAGTCGGAACAATGTCCAAATTACGTTTCCAGTCAATATAATTAGGTCCAGCAAGTTTGTTTTCTTTAAGAATCACCATACGTGGACTGAAAGAACCCATTTTTGAAATTCTGAGAATCACATAAATAAAATTATGTAGGGCAAAAAACTATTTGAATTAATTAATATTGATTCCCTCAAAACAATAATAAGAATTTACCAACATCTTGACACCATGAATTTAGCATGCAACGATAGTGTGGACGTATACAAATTCAACTTTGTTTAAGTAGGTTTCTTATTAATTTTACTATCATGTCAACATAACTTTATGACAAATAAAATTAATATGTTGGTCTTGCTCTGGTCATACAAATAATAGCAATGACTCCAATGGAGAGGTTACCATTATTTGTATCTAAGTGTATACCATTACTTAATACTAAGTCCATTACCTTGTAATGAGTTCCTTCAGATGAAGAAGTGAACACATACTAGGTAACTTTCTACAATTATCCCTAAGAAAGTTTGTACTGGTGATCCATAATTATACTCATCCGATATGGAGGAAGGCACTAAAGCCAACGCGCAAGTATAATTACAACACCTACAAACCAGTAAAGGAGACCATAGAATTTATACTAAATAAATATCCTCTCCCACTTAGTTTTTTAACAATGAGGATTTTTCTACTAGTTGATATTATGTCCACGTTGTCCATTATTAATGTAGGCTTAGTTTTTCAAAAAAATATCCACACAATAATAAACATGCATAATCAGAAAAAGAAAAATGACAACAAATAAGAGAAAAATATCCAACTATTATGGTCATCTTTCCTGCTCCGTCCTCAACTATCCGAATCCAAAATCTGGTTTTAGCTGTCGATTCCTTCATCGAAAATCATCTGTCTGCCTCTAGACTGCTTAAAACCAGCATCTCATCCGGCATCAGAAAACAACTACCACCGCCATCACGATTGATCAAAAATAATTAAAATTACATCAATCCTATGCCTCCCGAAAGAGTTCACACATAATCTTGATTGAAAAATTTAAATAATAAGCACGATCAACCTTCGTGATTTTAATTACATCCACAGCAACAACAATATCCACGACATGTCCGTGGTTTAAATAATACAGTCAAAAATTTGCACTGGACCATAATAGTTGGATCTAAGATGCATGCAAAATCAAGTTAGAACAGATCTACATCTACCGACTATTACACAGCGCAGGTTTTATTGGACAACATGGACGTATCAATCAATACACAGATCGAAAGTGGCTCTGATACCAATTGATAGAACTTGGGATTCCCAGGACCCTTACTTTGGTGTGCGTATTGATCGAGAAAGTTAAACAGATTTAATACGTGTTATAATCCTTCTTAGGCGAAAACTAGGGTTCATGAATTATACCTGCGGCAGAAAGAAGATAAGTAATTCCTGGCAATCTCGAGCAGACGACCCTAAGATCTTCTACACGTATTCCTTCCTCGAGTTGGACATCGTATAGGCGACGATCTCCCAATCTTTTTTTCTTTGGCAGCCCTCTCTTTCTCTCCTTACGTGAATCACGAATTTAGAGAAAGCTTCAGATTTATGATCAATAATGTGGCAGCCAGAGAATACAGGATATATATAGGCTACGGCAGGGACCATGAGGAAAATTAGGGTTAGGCCTCCTAACGGATCTGGATATTCCGTGTTCAGTCCGAACACACAATCTAGGCCCATTAACATTAGCTCGGTTCACTAATGAGCTATTGTTGCACTACCTCCCTAATCCTAAATTATGTTTGTGGGCTCCATTTATTATATGCTCGTTTGGCTCCCCATATTAAGATATCGTATGTCCGTCGATCAAATTAAGTTACTGACAACTATATTGATTCGACATCTTTTATCCTTAAGTAGTACCGCTCAACTTTATTTGTCATGTCGGATATAATCCACCTGCAGAGTTTACATGACAATCCTTATGAGCTCCTTAAGGGGACGTCATCAACCCAATGTATCGGGACATAGATTCCATTTATTATCAACAGCCCATCATACATAAATGTTATTACCCAATTCATAGAGGTTATTGATCCATAATGAATCTCACTCTTTCATGAGTCAAAGTAATGCACACTGCATATACATGTCTGCTATTATATCTGGATTAAGATTACAAGCATCCATAATAACAGAGGTGTTTGTTCTCTTATGTAGTCAGTACAAAGAGAACAACCTCAAGTGGTCATGTTCAATACACACAAAGTGTACTAGTATAAACCTATAGTCAAGATAGAATAATACCAGATTACACTATGATCATTCCAATAGATTGTCCAAGTCCATCTAGGTTGTGAACTATTTATATACTCCATAGGGAACTGATATTATTATCTTTTATGTGACACCATACACCATATTATCTACAATATAGAATATCAGACATTTGTATTAACACTTGCAACAAAAATAATATGCAAATATTTGCCCATATGATTCTCATTCAAAATTTAAGGAAATAAGGTTAATACAAAAGTGAGACTTTTAGTATATAACCCTAACGGTGGAGATAGCTTCCCTCTTCTTAGTTCTTGTGCGTGAGATACGCTTAGGCCCTGATCAGAGAGTTACTAGTGAGGTAGACTCCTTCCATGCTTACACGAACACTGTTCATATGAGTCTATCTCCATAGTAGGTACCCCTTGACTTGAATCACGTTCATGAGCGCTCAAGTGATAATAGGTTTCTACCATTCGACACTTCGAAGCATTCGGACCAGTTTTATATAGCTTTTCGTTGGCTACATGCATGACTGTTAACGTGGGCCTTCGGTCAGCTGTTGGCATAGCACAATGATCACGCAAGGCATATGGCACATTGGACTTCTTTCTACTACCTCTAGAAGGTGCATAGTATTCAGAATCCAACAGTGGTTGGCAAAGCACTTTGGCCGTGTAAGGCACGTGCTGCATAGGATCTTTTAACGTTACCACTAGAAGGTTCGTAACGTTCAGAAAACCAACATATCCTTACCCGATGAGTAGGTGATTCTGTCAAAGACAAAAGTTCTCGTCTGCATAGCTTTCTCCATCAGTGGATGGGTCCTTGCGCTCTTCTTCCGGCGTTGTGCCTTTGTCAAGCCCGCCATAGGGGAGCCGCACCCCTTGCTGTACTTTCTCGAAGTAGGAACTAAGCGAGGCGGCATGGCAGCAGCAGCCGAAATCTTCTTCGGGGCTTCATCGTTCAGGGGATTCTGGAGCACAGTCCCCTTCGTCGTACTGCTCATCGCAGCAGCTTTCGGCACCCAAATACGTTGAGTCTTTTTTGGTTTTACGAACTGCTTCGAAGGACTCGATTTCTCTTCAAAAAGGAGATCTTTAAAAGCTTGTTGGTCGAAACGTACGACCAACGTTGTTTGAAAAGATTCCAGTAAGTCGTCGTCAGATTACGTTACTACCTTCTCGTTGGAGGAGAAGGAAGTCTCCAACAGAGTCGCCATCTTGTTTGCCATGACAAAAGGTTATACGAACTTTTTGTATATTAAACGTTTAAAGAGTACAATTGATTCCTAAAAAGGATATCTAAGTACAAAATTTCTGGGGAAGTATGACGGTAGAGATCGAGCACTACAGCGGCTCCTTTACTCCGTGGACAATCTGACGACGAGTTGAACTTGCTCTGGCTTTCTGGTGCTTGCGAATGGAACTCTGGGTTGCCAATCGAGAGGACGCCAAAGTTATAAAGATTTTGAAGCCTTTCAATCGATGGAAAACTTCTTCAATTTATTGGCGAGCACATATACAATGTGCATAAGGATTTTGTAGGAATATTGCACGTTGAGAGATAAGAGAATCTTGAGGCTGCACGGTGAGGGCTACTACGGAGCTGACACGTGGCGGGCGCTGGGATTCTCTTCTATCAAGATCGTGGGGAGTTATCAACATAACTGAATAAACGACACATTACGTTCGTTTAGTATTGATTGGATGAACCTGAGTAGATTATGTTCCTATCTTCGAAGTTGGATTTTTTTTTTCCTTATCTTAGGCGGTCGTTGGTTTAAACAAACCAACTGGACATAGCCCATATCTATAGGAACAAACTCCGTCCTTATCCGTGCTTTAAACAAACCGATAGGATGTTGCTCTTATCAACAAAATCAAGCTCCGTTCTTTCTTAAGTGTGGTGGCTTAAGAAAATTGATTGGGTATTATTTGATAAGATATAAGTACCTATTTGTGGCCATATGGGACAATGTTACCTCAGGACCGCGCATCTATGTGAGCTGCACTTCGGGCGAGGCTTCGATGTCACTATGCTTTTGGGGGACGAGTAGACCATATTTTTGAAGACGATAGGGTCACTACACTTCTGGACGACAGGAGACTGTGCTTCAGGCGACGGAGTTACTACGATTTGGAGCGATGACTAGACAGTGTTTCGAAGACGATGGAGTCACTTCACTTTTGGGCGACGAGGAGACTGTGTTTCGAAGACGACGGAGTCACAGGTTGTGCTTTGCCCTGCTCAAGAGCCGCAGTAGTATGGTGAGCAAGAGCTGCATTCTAGTTCGGGCCAACGGCTGATTCATTAGCCATATTGGAGCTTCTCTGCGTCTGGCTAGGAAGTGGCTTGCTCTGATGAGGACGTGATTCGCTCTGACAGGCTACGCGTTCGTGGGGCTGCACACTTTCTGAAGATTGCCCACTTGTAGACTTTAGGTGTTTTAGTCTTTATATATAATCATGAAGAATTTATAATAGATCTTTGTAGATATGATTTTAATAAAGAACGTTTATGCACCATCTTTGTCTGTTATGACTTTTTATTATTGTCTACGCTTTTGGATACCTGCGCTTTTATGAAGTTTGTATGCAGCAACTTTTTATCACCTATGCTTTTGTCACGGCTGTACTTTTTCATGTTTTTCCAACAAGATACATAATATACAAGCCTACTGTACAGTAAATAACATGCAGAAAGAGAGAAAAGTAAAACATATAACAATCAATGAACCAAGACACCATAGGATGCTCTTGATATGGACAATCTTAATATTATAACGCCATGGGATGCTTTCGATCTCGAGACAAACGATATGTCTATACTGTAGGACCGGTGAGCACCTCTGGAGGGTGAATAGAGTGTGTGCGTGTGCAGCAAAAATAATCACAACCTAAAAATAAGCAGTTATAAACTTTGCCAAATAAGGGCGATGGTAAATAGATGCAGTAAAGTAAGAGATCAGAGAATCAAATTTAGTGACTCAACGATATATACTGGTCTCTCTCTGAGAGGACTACTTCAGTTTCGAGTACTCTTGCTCGATGTTAATCCACTATGCACAAGCTAAATGAGAGCTTGTAGTCTCTTACAACATCGTGCTTGGTGACGAGTGCACGACCGACTCCTCAAACTTAATTTTGAAAACTGGAACATTTTCTTAATTGTAACCTCTAATACAACTCTTCTGAACCAAAACTATAGATTGAAATAGAACTGTACTAGCTTTGGTTAAGAGTGGTATAAGGCAAAATTTGAAAGCTTTTGCTCGAGATAAACACTTAAAGAGATAGAGAAGAGAGAATGGATGAGTGATTTGAAATGGTAGAAATCCTTCTCTATTTATAGTATTTTTGCTGACCAAACTCGGGCAGAGTTCTGGCGGAGTTCGGATGCATGAATGTCGTAAACGAACGTTGTTTGCAGATTTGGTAGAAATTGTAATTCAATTTATTCAGACCGAACTAGGGCTAAACTTGGACTGAACTCGATTAGAGTTCTATCAGAGTTTTGTCAGAGTTTTGTTGGGTCAGAACTGAAATAAATGGGACAAATTTGCATAGGCTTTAGGCTTTTTGGAATTATAGATTTTTGGATTAGATTGGTAGGCTTATTTGGATATGTGGACTGGAGGAAACCTAAGCCAGTATCAATCCCAATCAATCTCACAAGTATTTTCTAGACTCAAATAAAATTGAAAAATATAGAAGAAAATACAAAAGTCTTGACCTCGATTCCAGTACGATTGGTTCTTGATGATGATTCAATGTATTGTACTTTGAAGTAGTAGGTAGCAGTACGACGTAGACGAACTTCTTATTTGAAACCTGTAAACCTGTAGAAGTTTGTATGTTTTGCATATCGACCAAAGTTAACGTTGATTATCAAAATCAGGTGTGATCATTAACCAATGGGCCAACAATCTCTCCCATTTTGATAGTTGACCAAATACGAGTCTATACAAAAAATATAACGAAATATATAACTTTGCAATCTATACCTGACTTGTTCTGAATCTAAAACGCTAATTTTTTTTTGATATACTCTTTCTCCCCAGTTGTCAAGTACTCAAAATGTTGTTCCCCCGTAATGTGCTAAGCCAACAATAAACAAGTGCAGAGTAATATCCAAAAAATAATTATAAGAACTAACAAGCCAGCAATTTCTCAAGTGAGATCATCAGCAGTAGCAAAAAAATAAGAAATAGATAAATCAACTATGATAGCATAAAATAACTAATGCTAAATATGAGTTCAAAGCGCATAAATGAACTGAAACAGTACAAACTACTACATAGTCCAAACTGATAAATAAAAAGGGTTACTACATGAAGATCATCATCATTAAATATCGTCACAAAATACTAAGCCTAAAACTGAACCATATCTCGGCATCATCACCAGTGGGATCAGCAGGAGGATGAGGATCAACATAAGTTGTCGTCAGATCAAAGTATCCGAAAGTAGGATGATCCTCAAGTCTCGGTCCATCGAAGGTTGGATAACGGAGGATAGGAGCTGAAGCGGTAGAATGATACGCCAAAGTCCACTGAATGTCCGCCATGGCATTTCTCAAGACATGAGCCTGAAAAATGTAACGATACTCAGCATCGGTGAAACGAGTCATGTAGGTCTCGTGCCTCTATCCCTGGAGGGTGACAAATGCATCGAACCTCTGGAAGGACTCATCAAACTGGCCTAGAACGATATGAGCTGGTGCATCGGCTGAAGCTGCGGTTGGATCAGGGGCTGGAATAGAACCGGGTGGAAGTGGAAGCTGAGGATACTTCCTAGATCTAGACAGCTCAGTAGAAGACCCAGAAATAGGATAGATATCTAAGTTGATTCCAAATTCGGGAAGATCACTGCAAGATGCATGGAATAAAGGAGGTTGCAGCCTGCCCTCCGACAACTGACCATACCCGCAATAACAGTCTTGGAAACAGAAAAGGTGACTCCAAAGTGAATGTGATTCATGGCCAATATCTCTAAGAAAGTGACCTCATCAGTAGATCTTGTCTTAGGTATCAACGCAGATTAAATAATGCGATGGAGTTCATAAAAGTGCTGGTTCAGGTGCTTTGTGTACGAGGGACTGGACCTGAATGACATATAGCAGCCTTGAATAACTCAAGGGTCACATTAGGAGGGAATTAAACTTTGTTAATATCGACTAGAGCTTCGCCATTGTCAGGCATATAAAAGTACTCACTCAAGTCAGCCAAGTTAAACTCTAATTCTTTTCCACCAACAAAGGAGTAAATATTGTCGACTGCCTCTTGGATATTACAATAGAACATCCGAACAACATTATCCTAAATATCAATATAAGTCTCAAAAAATCTCGGAGTCCTAAGTTTTTATTGCTAGAGGCTTATTCAAATAGCACTGTGAAATTTTTTGATCTCCCGGAACAAATTTCCAGGTATTGAAATTGGGTAAACCAAGATAGTGAAATTTTTGAAGACGAAAATCGGTTAGTGCCAAAATTCTCATCGTCATCGGGACAAGCGGAACTAAACACGTTAACGGCTTCATACTTCAAAGTGGAGGATGATGCCACGGTATCTCTCTTCATTCTTTTTAAAAGCTTGTGAGCCATAGAAATTGAAATGAGGAGAAAGGAGAGATATACCTCAAAATAGAGAATCAAAAGCGTAGAGAGCGTCTTCGTAGAGCCGCTAGATCCAAGAGAGTAGAATTTGAAAGACTTGGAAGGGGGTTTCCAAGAGCTAGGGTTAGGGGTTTCGGTTTTTTGGGCGGCTGTATGGAAGAAGAAGGAGGAATAGAAGAGGTAGAGTCTGCTAGAAAGCTGTTGTTTAAATGAAAAAGACCCCACATAGTTTGGCCCGAACTCAGTCCGAGTTCGGCCACTCTATTTTTAGTTCATTTATGAGTTATGAATTATAGAAATAGCTTAATAACTTTTAGCTCATCAATTTAATTAGTATTCATCACCTTGGGTTAGCTGTAGGGGATGGATCCCAGCTAGCGGTAGTCCGAAGCCACTTGGTACCGTGTCGCTTAGGATTTTACCTCTTGTTGACGGGAGGGCCCTTTCGGCTTGTACCCAAAATAATTTTAACTAATAAATCTTGAAATATCGGGTTTTAGGCATTTTTATTAATCATAACACATTATGATTCTGAAAATTCAAGTATACCTAACTATCGATACAGATAATTAAATCGATCTTTAGTTAGTTGTTTTGTGAAAATATATGCTAATTGATAATCTGCGTCAATAAATTATAAGCATATGTCCCATTGTTGTTGGTGATCACATAAGAAATGATGATGAATTTCTATGTGCTTTGTACATGAGTGACAAACTGGATTCTTACTCAAGTTAATTGTGCTAGTATTATCACAGTAAATGAAAATCTTTGGGTAAAGCAGATTGTAGTCTTCTAGAGTTTGCTTCATCCACAAAATCTGAGCACAACGTCCTACGACGATATACTCGGCCTCAGTTGTTGATAGCGCTATAGAGTTTTGCTTCTTGCTAAACCAGGAGACAAATGCTTTCCTAGGAAATGACACATACCGTTGGTACTTTTACGGTCTACTTTGCATCCAGCAAAATCAGTATTTGAGTAACCAATTAGGTCAAAAGATGTGGTTTGGGATACCATAAGCCGACTGTAAAAGTTCCATTAAGGTATCGGAAGATACGCTTAACTGCACATAGGTGTGATTCCTTAGCATTAGCTTGACATCGTGCACATAAGCAAACGCTAAACATAAGATCAGGGCGACTAGCAGTTAAGTAAAGTATGAAATAATATAAAGGCAACTCTAGAGGGGGATGAATAGAGTTTGTGTCGATAATCACAAAATAAAAATTAACTCTATATCACCTCCACAAAAAAACTATCAAGATAGTAAATAAATCAGAGAGAAATGCGAAAGTAAATAAAGATCAGAAGAGCATACGCAGACACAACAGTTTTAACCTGGTTTTTCTCGTGGAGGACTAGTCCAGGCCTGAGAACTCTAGCACAGGATTGAAATCCACTATTTGTCAAATAGCGTACAACCACGTGCCTTTAGTCCGAAGAGCACGCAAACTTCTTTATAAAATATAAGCTTTTAGATCGAAGCGCTCGAATACTTCAACTTCGCAAAAAATGAAACTTTGAATTTTCTAAGTGACTCTACTTTTACTCTTGCACACAACTTCTAGCAGATATTATACTGAGAACCTTGGGCTTAGGAAAGTTGTGGCTTAGTCGATATGGAAGAATGAGGCTTGGAGTAGTAGAGCTTAGAAAGCTTGAATATTTGAAGGTAAGAGATGATTTGAAATAAGAGAATTCAAGCTCTATTTATACTACTATGTGGAGGCCGAGTTCGGCCCGAATTCTTTCCCAAGAATTCAAATTTTTGAACGTTGGACAGCTTGTACCAAGCAGGCCCTAAAATCAGGGTGTTGAACATCAAGAGGCAGAGTTTGGCCTGAACTCTGCCTTAGACAGAGTTCGGCCTGAACTCTGCCTTAGACAGAGTTCGGCCCGAACTTTGTCTCCCTTAGGACAGAAGTTCTTAATGGGCTATGGTATATTGGTTTGGATCAGGAATTGGTCTGTTTGTATGGTAGAGCTTGGAGAGATATGTCTAGGCGTTGAGATGACACAGTGCGACTCAACGTACACATTCTCCTAGACTCAATAAATTTAAGATTACAGACTTAGAACAAATAGAAAAACTAAAAGCCCTTTGAGGACGCCTTTCTTCTGATATTTGAGCAGACCTGAAGACGCCTTTTTTATTGACAGCAGTCGTCCAAAGATAAACAGATGTAGAGGCCCCGGATAGATCGTTAGGTGGTTCAGAGAAATCTTTTTGTATAACGTCTTCTTTGGTCCATTATTAGTTCTTTATTGTTTATGTCCTGGTTTGATCATATTTGATCATGCTTACTGCATGTCTACAAATACATGTTAGGCGAGCAAAATATGTTGCAGTACGATACAAGCATGGCAATATGATATAGGACAATTAGGACACTGCTAAGTTTAAATAGCAACATGATAGTGAGTATATGAATATTAGTGACATCATTATGTTAAACTTAACTGATTAGCAATATTCAAAAATACGATGTAATCATTGGGCTAACAAAGTAAACTATCAATCATACCTCGGTCTTTATGCTGGTCGACTGGTTTTCCACTTTCATCAATGTCAAGCCGTATTGATGTAGCCATTGGAGTGCCAATAAGATTTATATTATCGAAGTCGTACTTCTTCAGTAAATCCTTCGTGTACTTGTCTTAGTTGATGAATGTTTCTTGTGAGTGTTGTTCGATCTGAAGTCCTAAGAAGTAATTGAGATCTCCTATCATAATTATCTCAAACCTACTCTGCATATATTTAGCAAAATTTTGACAAAGTTTTTCATTAGTAAAACCAAAAAATAATGTTATCTACATAAATTTGCACAAGTAAAATATTATCATCTGAAGATTTGATAAAGAGTGGTATCAACTCTTCCTTTTGAAAAACCAATTTCAAATAGAAAAGCACTTAGACGTTCATACCAAGCCAGCGGTGCTTGTTTGAGTCCATGTAGAACTTTTCTAAGCTTGAAAATGTGATTAGACTTTTGAAACTCTTCAAAACCAAGGGGCTATTTCATAAAAACTTTCTCCTTTGAAAATCCGTTTAAAATGCACTTTTTACATCCATTTGAAAAGTTTGAAATCATAAAAATATGCAAATACACAAACATATGAATGGCTTCTAGTCTAGTGACATGATCATATGTCTCGTCATAATCAATCTCTTCTTCTTGATTATAACCTTATGCCACTAGACATGCATTGTTGGGTAGAACATGTCCATCCTCACTAAGTTTATTTTGGAACACCCATTTGGTACCAATTATCGATTGACCAATAGGTTTAGAAACAAGTTCCAAAAGTTGGTTTCTCTCAAATTGATTAAGTTTCTCTCGCATTGCATCAATCTAAAATTCATCATTAAAAGCATCTGCTACTGATTTAGGTTCTAGTTGAGAAATAAATGCTACATTTGTTGTTATATCTCTAGTAGAAGAATGTGTACTTACTCCTTTGGATACGTCACCTATTACGAGTGTTTATGGATGGTCTTGCATGAATTTCATCCTCTTTGGTAGACTTTCCAGATAGCTCTCATTGGTAGCAGTATTTTCTGGTGCTTTGGTTGTGTTTTGTACATCCTCATCATCACTGTCGCTAGATCTGTGAATATTGAGCTCATCAAAAGTAACGTTAATCGATTCTTCAACAATAATAGACCTTTTATTAAAGTTCTATATCCCTTACTCTTGGCAGCATATCTTAGAAATATCTCTTCGTCTGTCTAGGAGTCGAACTTACCCAAGTTGTCCTTAGTGTTCAGTATAAAACAACGACAACCAAAAACCTTAAAATAAAAATATTTGGAATCCTTCCAAACCATAATTCATAAGGAGTTTTCTTCGAGATAGGTCGAAATAACACCCTATTTAAAACATGACAGGATGTACAAACAAATTCTGCCCAAAAATATTTTGGAAGATTATGCTGGTTCAGTATGACTCTAGCCATTTTGCCTAGTGTATGATTCTTCTGCTCCACAACACCATTCTGTTGAGGAGTTCTAGAACAGGAAAACTCGTAGTAATATCCACTATCATCATAAAACTTTTTAAAATCAGCATTTTTGAATTTACCACCATGAACACTTCGGATTCGAGTAATCATGAAGCCTTTTTCATTTTGTACCTTTTTGTAAAATATTTGAAATTGGTATAACTTTTTTTGATAAAAAGAAAACCCAAGTATAGTGAGATAAGTCATCGGCTATAACAAAAGCGTAGAGTTTACCACCAAGACTAGCGACTCTACTAGACCAAATAAATCTATATGAATTAACTGTAAGGGTCTAGAAGTAGTTACAACATTGTTGGCTTTAAAGGATGACCTAGTTGCTTTATTCTTTTTATAGTCAACACATACCATATCTCCCTTGAATGTAATTTTTGGGAGTGTTTTTTCAAGCTTTTTGGTGCATAGCCGTGAGATAGTATTCATATTTGCATGTCCTTGTCTTATGTGTCATAGCCAGTAATCATCTTAAATGGCTACTAGGCACTTTCCTGTATCGTTAGTACTTTCTAAAAAGAAAACATAAACGTTGTCTTCCCTAATCCCTTCATACACGCAATTCCCGATAGACATTTCATAGATAGAGCATTTGTCTTTCACAAAGTTGATACCATAATCATTATCTGCCAAGTAACTTATGCTCAATAGGTTATGTTTCAACTCCATGACAAGACAGACATTTTTTATTCCGGGTAAGGAGACATACCAATAGTGCCATTACCAATAATATCACCTCCCAGATTATTCCTGAAGGAGACGTATCATTCTTTCTTTATCGATAGCGTAACGAATAATGATGCATCACCAGTCATGTGTCACAAATATATGCTACCGAGTATCCACTTGCTTCTAGCATGAGAGGGTTGAAGGTCCACCTACAAAACGGGAAGATGAATCCTTTGGTACCCATTTCTTCAAGGGTTCTTCTTGATTAGTGTTAGGAATCCAAGCAAGTAAATTAGTGTCAACAAGCTTTCTAGCTCTACAATATTATGATATGTGCCTGTGTGTGCCACAATATATATGTAACGCCCCAGTTCCAAAATACGTAGGATTAGGAACATAGACATGCCAGCTGTATTCATACAAAGTATACTCCAATATATAGGAAGCCTCGTATAAATACATAAGCTGTAAAATGCAGTAGAACCATAACTAATCTCATCCACAAGAATAAAAGAATAGAAGATGACATATAATGAGAATAAATTGTCTTGATACAATATGTTGGGCGGAGACAAATCCTACTACCAACAAAATAAGGAAAAGTACATAGAAAATGAAATGAGTGGCGAACGAAGCGAAGACGATCCAAGTACAATCATCCTCGAGAAAATAGCGAAGAACACGGCTAGAGCTAAAGCACCTGCGAAAAGACAATAGCACACACCTGGCAAGACAACCAGGTCCTCAGAGGGACGTAACAAGACACATAATAGCATGCCATATAAACTGAATAAATATTGCTCAAATAAATAAGTAAATCGAATTTATAACATAGTCCAATACGTACCAACTGAACGAGCGTACCATCCCCCCAACCAAACAAGGACAGGAGATGGTAAACTAATTCACGGTAACGTATCTTCCCATGCTATGAATCCAATATGGTATCCGGACTCCAACAAGGTTCAATACCTTCTCATCGAAGTAGTAAGTCATACCTACAACCAAACATGGACAAGATGTAATGAACTAATCCGCGACAAGTTATTGTTCCAAGCCACGGTCAGATATAAGTACCCAAACCAAAAGTACTCGTACCTAACGGATAGGGTAGCCTACCATTCTAAGTGAAATGTTGTTAAGAACAATCCTTCTTACGCATGGGCCCTGGCTGAATAGGATCGACGTAGTCCCCCTTGGGCACCAGAGGCCCCATCAGGAAGAGCATGACGTTCTGCAGAATCGTCAGTGGCCGTCAGTAATCTTGGGTCATCAATCCCGTATCTCCAGCGGAGAGTCCGGGTCACAAGGGAAGTGCATCGAAGCCCATACGTTAAGGAATTGTCCTCCCCGCCCAATGCCTACTGTGTTGTATCCACAACACAAACTACTATAACCGCTAAGTCAAACTAGCATGCAATCTCTATTAGCGGTTATTCCTATCGCACGGCTTGTACGTACTGGTGGCCAGCCAATCACGCACTTCCGTGTCCTATATGCGACACAGAACCTCGTGTTACAACGTGTCAAGGCCAGTGAATGCAACACACAAGGTGGTCCCTTAAATCTAGGTTTAATGTGAGAAAAATAATACATAGCAGGAAAAATAAATGAACAGTAAGTTCTAACAGTTATGCTATGTATCACAGTTTATTTTCATAAAAAATAATGAACATGCATGAAATATGAGCTAAAATAATTAAACAAATGACAAGGTGTCTTGCCTGGTAGGGCGTCTGGTGTGCTGCGATGATCAAGGTGGCACGATCTGCAACTTTAGTGTAATAACTACACAAGGGGACCTCTGATGGTGGCACGGACAGTTCCATTGAGTCCAGAAGGGTCAAATTAGTTGGGTTTGACATAAGGTAGTCTCGAAATGGACGAAGGAATAGGAAGGATGGGATTGGTCTCGGACAGAAGGATAATTAAAGGAATTTGGATAAATATTTATACGATTTAGAAAACTATTTATAATAATTGAAACTATATTTTTATCAAAAATTGTTTATAGGCAAAAACTCTAAGTTCGTAACAATAGAATTATTTTAAGCTTCTAAAAATAATTTGAGTATAATTATAGGCCAAGCCCAATATAAAATTTGCTATAAAATATT
>JANAVB010037920.1:0-31119 GCA_029216955.1 Iris pallida | reverse complement strand
CATTTCAGCCAAAGTCCGCGCTAGTGCGATAAATCTTTCCCATAATGTTATCTCAGTCGCAACCTATCACTTCGGCTGGATCCATACACATATTTTAAGCGTCCCCAAAGCATATGTACTTCAACCAACTTTTATGTCAGTGCGATTCGATCAGCCACGATATAACTCTCTTTTCCAAATCCAACTTAGCATCCTTTCAATTGCTTATATTGTGCCGATTTATACTCGTCCTTTTGTCGTTCCGAATTTTTTTCGTTTGCCGAATTGCTAACAAAGGTCCAACCCAAACCAAAACCCTTACCCTTACCCTTGAGCATGCAAGACCTGCGGGTCCCTCCCCAAAACCCTAAACACTAAAAATAGCCTCCAAAATGCACTCCCACTCTCCTTCCTGTTCTCCTTGTTTCTGTCCCCCATGGCCTTCTTCCTTCTCAGACCCGCCAAGCCCTCCTCCCACCCCAGGTTCCTCTCCACCCTCCCCCAACTAACCCCCCAAGAATCACAGCTCCTCGACGACCTCTACTCCCTACTCCAATCCCACCACACCCCCACCCCCCTACCCACCCCCCTCCCCCCCTCCTTCACCATCCCCTCCCTCTCCGCCTCCCTCTCCCACCTCTCCCCCTCCCCCCTCCCCCCCCCACCTCCCCGCCCTCCTCATCCGCCGCTCCTCCCTCCCCCGCCACCTCCCCTCCATCCCCTTCCCCCCCACCCTCTCCTTCTTCAACTGGTACCTCTCCTCCGTCCCCACCCCCCCTCCCTCCCCCTCCCCGGACCCCTTCCTCGCCCTCCTCGACCTCTCCGCCAAGCTCCGCCACTTCCACATCTCCCACCACCTCCTCCGCCTCATGAAGTCCCTCCGCGTCCCCGTCCCCGCCTCCGCCTTCCACTCCCTCATCCGCCGCTACGCCCGCGCCCGCCTCCCCGACGACGCCCTCTCCGCCTTCCTCCTCATGCCCGACTTCTCCGTCCCCCAAACCCCCCACTCCTTCTCCCTCCTCATCTCCGCCCTCTCCCGCCAGCGCCTCGCCTCCCACGCCCAGGCCGCCTTCGACCGCCTCCGCCCCCTCTTCCCCCCCGACGTCGTCACCTACTCCTCCCTCGTCCACGCCTGGTGCCGCGCCGGCGACATCCCCCGCGCCGAGGCCGTCTTCCTCGACATGCAGGCCCGCTCCGTCCCCCCCAACGTCTACACCTACACCGCCGTCGTCGACGCCCTCTGCCGCGCCGGCCAGCTCCCCCGCGCCCAGGAGGTCCTCCGCCAGATGCTCGACCGCGGCTGCCCCCCCAACGCCGCCACCTTCAACGCCCTCCTCCGCGCCCACGTCCGCTCCGCCCGCCCGCCCGACCAGGCCCTGCAGCTGCACAACCAGATGCGGCAGCTCGGCGTCGAGCCCGACGTCCTGACCTACAACCTCCTCATCGACGCCCACTGCCGCAAGGGGCAGAGGAACCTCGACGCCGCGCTCAAGGTGCTCGGCTCGATGGCCGCCAGGGGCTGCGCGCCGGACGTGCACTCGTTCAACCCCATCTTCAAGTGCGCCGTCGAGCTCGGGGACGTGGGCGCCGCGAACAGGCTGTACGAGAGGATGAGGGAGGCCGGGTGCAAGCCGAACACGGTGACGTACAATCTGCTGATGGAGATGTTCGGCAGGGACCAGAAGTCGATGGATATGGTGATGAAGATGAAGAAGGAGATGGACGAGGGAGGGGTGGAGCCTAACGTGAACACCTACAAGGTGCTCATTTCGGCATTCTGCGGGAGGGGGAACTGGAAGAAGGCTTACCAGCTGTTGAGGGAGATGGTGGAGGACAAGTGCTGGAAGCCGACGGTCCCGTTGTATGAGATGGTGCTGGGGTTGTTGCGGCGGGCAGGGCAGTTGAAGCGGCACGGGGAGCTCGTCGAGAAGATGACTCAACGAGGGTTCATGGTGCGCTCCTTGTAACGACTACATCCTTGTTTAGATAATCCTATTAGCCAAGCTCTACTCGTCGTCTTGCTTTCAATAACAGCCAACTATAATTTGTTTTCTTGTGTTGCCTATTGACGCTCAAAATTTCGTATTTGTTTACGTACAATTAACTTATTGATTATTGGAGAAGAGGAAGAAATGTCATCCTCCTCCTTCATATGTTTTTATGGAAAGAACAGATAGATTTGTATGTGAAAGAGGTTTTCTTTCGAAGTTAACTTTTTGTTCCTCTCTTAAAAGTGTTGCAGAAATGTCTGCGATTAAGTTAATAGCTCTACGAATGAATAGATTGGACAAATTGGAAAATTATGAGATTTGTACAAGTTCATAACAGAACTGAATGGAAGAAAATGATTACCCGACCTAAAAAATTTGGGATGAAGGTTTTGCTGTGTCCGACTCAAACCTCTCCATCCCAACCTGCTTTTATTGACTGGATCATAGTAACCCAAGAAAATTGTAGCTATGGAATATCAGTCAATATTTGCACATTTAAGATATTTACTAAGCCTCCATTATAGATGACATTTGAAGTTTGAACCCTTGCAAGGACCGAGTTGAAAATGGTTTCTGGTGAAGGCTAATATCCTGATCTTGTGAAGACAAAGAAGCAACTTTACTATCAGAGTTTTTGGCAAGTTGGATGCTAGAGTACTTGCACACTTAAAGCACTTCATGACACCTTAATAAATTGTGATGCCTTTCATCATTCTCAATTGTAAATTATAGATTTTCACATTTTTGTAATTAGCTTGTCAGGTCTTGTATTGTATCAAACAAAATTCTTAATCAAATTACACATGCTAGGGAATGATTTCTGTAATCAATGTAGTGTAGGCATGTCTTTTGCACTTCCTGAAAGGTTCCTTGTCGGGCACAAGGATACTTCAGACATTTGACATTTGTGTAGTGTCCAAAGTAACACGGCATATAAGCTACGGCCCAACCAGCAAGAAATAAACATATACACTATGAGAGAGGTGAATGGGGTGTGTTTGGTCCGGCCATGAGAGACATGCTTATGTTGGAAAAGAGATCAGAGTGAAACAGTTTCAGATATGAGAAAACTGCTGTAAAGGGAAAAACGAACCAAATGTGGATGGAGGGATTATGTGGTCACTTTTTTTTCTCCTACTAAATTACTTAAGAATCACATTTCGTTTAAGGATGTTCAGATTATATCTAATCTAATCCTATGGCGATAAGTGCTAGGTGGTAAGGTAGTAGCGAAACCCTTGCATGTGTGCGTGTGATTCCAAATTATAATGCATGATTCATTTATCGACATGGAAGACAAATTTGGTGGAAAATGATTCCAAATTATAATGCATTATGGACCTTATTACTTGGGATCTGCAAGGCATGATATCTTGGTATTTTTTCCCCCTTTTAGTAAACCATTAATGTCATCTTCTAGTCATTTACATGACAAACATCGTAAGGTACGAGTATCGGATATGTTTAGGATACTTAGTGGATATAGTTTCAGAAATTAGGGCAAGGAAAGGGGATACAACATGTATTCGACAGTATAAGAATAGCCTACATTTATGGGATAAGGGTACAACTACAACCCTTCCATTTAAGTGTTCATGCTCTGTAGTCAAGACACTTGCTGGTTGCAATGCCATGTATCCTTCGCCTTAAATGATTTTATTAATCAGGATCTCTGTTAGAATAATGGTGGGCTTGAAAAGTTCAATATGTAAGTTCACTTCCCCCAAACATGATCATAGGATTCATCTCCCAGATACTGTGATTGTTTTTTGCATTATTATATAGAGATAGATGTTGAACTCATTCCATCTGATTGTGCATTGAGATTTCTTTTGTAACTAATATTAGGACCTCTTTCGCTCTTGATCATGTTGGGTATTTATCATTCAGAAACATGGAGCAAGCTAGTAAAATTATGATTTAGAGTTAAGCTAGTACAATTCTGATTTCTATAATTGATAGCAAGGTTCAAAGTATCGCAATCGGAATCAGTATCGGACCATTCCTATGAGTATCGGGATTGGCGGTGTCGATAGTAATAGTATCGGAGGTTTCGGATCGGAGTATCGGATTTTTTGGTATCGGAAAACAAATAATTATTAATAAATTATTAACATTTTAGAAAATATATTTTATTAATTTAGGCATAATTTTAATATTTTCAAGTGTTGTTTCTTAGTAGTTTTGAAATTGAATGAAATAGTAGTCACCCTTACCGATTGATTTACATGTGAAAGATAAGTTTTCTTCTTTTACATGTTTTTATAACCTTTCTATGCTTTTACACCCTTGTTGATTGGTCTTTTTCGTTCAATTTTCTTTGCCGAATTGACCAGAAAAGAGGCCCCCATTGTCTGTATCGGTCAGTATCGGGTATCGATCGGTATCGGATCGGGACATGCCAAATCGTATCGGTATCGGCCGTATCGGATCGGTATCGGCCGATATTGCGAACTATGGTTGATAGCTTCAAATAAGAATAACATATTGGTTGTATCATTTTGATTTGTGTGACAGCTCATTCGAAGTATTATCCCGAGCAACCAAAATGTAGTGCCATTACTAATAAATGTCATCTTGGAATCTGTAAATGGCATCACTTCATTGTTTGGATGCTGGTCTTGGTTCTGGTTTCTTATATATCCCAATATTTACCAGAGAAGCTGGGCGTCTTAAATCATTTTGGCGACACAAGGAAAAGTCATATGCTTGTTAATGCCAGGGTGTTCTAGATGATCATTTTCGAAGATAAAATTTCAGATTGATAGATCTAATTTCCATAATATAGTTTATAATTTTCTGAGTAACCGAAGATTGAAATGTTTACTGCTAATTACGTAAGATCTCTGCCAAAGAGAGAAGTTTCCCTTTAAACTTAAATAGATTAAAAGCTAATCCATGATTACACCTATATCTCTGAAAACGATCCATTGAAACATTTAACTTACTAAATGCCCATAAGATAAGATGGATGCCAAGTGCATGTTTCAGGATTTACTGAGTTATACAGGTAAGAATCTAGAATAGTGGAAGTAAGGCTGTGCTTGGCTGCTAAGAAAGTGAGGGAAAGGAAAATAAAACTTAAAGAGTTTTATTTGGTATAATGGTTTGGAGCTGAGCCATCACATTGGCACTATTTGAATTAGGAATGCGGGAAGGCAAACTCCAGATATACGGAATTTGACTTAATTCCTGAATTCCGGCAAGCGAACACCACATATACTTGGGTCTCCAGCCAAGGCTTTCAAGGGAAGATGTAGTCCTTTCAATTTTTTTTCATTAAAAGTTGAAGAGTCACTTGCTACTTCTTTTTGAGTAGTCATTATTACTAGGATTTTTTGGAATTTATGAATCATTTGATAGTTTTGGTTTTTTGATAATGCTATATTAGGTTGTTTGATTAGTTTAAATCTTGAATATACATTACTATTACACACTTGCTCCTTAAAAACGTCAACGTTCCGGATAAGCACATTATTACCGAAGAAGCTGTCCGAAGAATTCTACTCTGAACATACCATGTACGAGGAAAGCCATTGTATCACACTCCCATTTTCGTTCTGTGTTCCGTAGCGTTCTACGTTTCCAGATAACAATGATTTTACCACTAGGAAAGCAACAACTTTTCATTGTGTTTTAGGAATTAGGAGCTAACTCCTCAATTTCTACCATCAGTCAGGAACATAGAAATTAGCCAAAAAGCACACGAGACAAGGATTTAGGGGTTCTGACCGGGATTGAGGGATTATAATTTCTCAGTGTGACAAGATGTGCTTAACAGGAATTAGACCCAAAATCTCCTAGTTAAATGGTACTTGGAATAATATTTTTATATGCATTTGCCACTTCCAGACTTCTAGTATATGAATTCAAGTTGGGTAACACATCGTGTATGTAGTGCTTATTTAGATACTCGAGATATTGTTAATTAATAGATGATATTTGCATGTATAGTCTTTAACAATATCGTGATATTGTTCAATTTATTTGTAGGCTAAAGATGAGGTTAACTCCAGAACTGGCAATAAAGCTAAAAGACTCTTTGCTGCCTAGGCTTCCTCCTGATGATTTCATAAATTCAATTTGCATATGACATTATGGGACAGAGATGAAGAGTCAGGAGAGGTAACAACAATTTCATAAGAATTTATTAGCCAAGTGATTATAAGCATACATTTTTCTGTAATGGCATTTTAAGTTTTGTAAGTGCAAAATAACTCCACAGTTTACTGGAAGATGTGTATATTTATGTCCTGGATATGATTTTTCATCTTATGTGCGGTTTAAGGGTGCTGCATTTCCGATGCATAAATTATTGGCGATAAAAGCTTGTGTTTATGATAACTAGCAGCCGACATAGACATATGTTGTGTAGTTGAGTCGTGTTGGCTAATTAGGAATGTACACATGCTGAAGAGTAATATTAGCATAGATGATGATGCATAGGTGAATACCCCGTAAAAGTGAATACAAAATGCTTAGAAACATGGAAGTGAAGAAGAGAATTGAGAATGCCATATAAAGATAACTAGGCAACAATACAGAGACACCAAATTCTTCTCTTGTTCATATTTCATGTAGCTCATGCTTGGTACACTACCTTATATATATATATGTGTGTGTGTGTGTGTGTGTGTAATGAACTCCTCTCCATTTTATATATATATATATATATATAAAGTAGATTTTGAAGGGTAAGGAGGGTAAAAGAAGCTTATTTCCAGATTTTCTCGTTCAGGATTCTCTTTAGAGTCAATAGTTTGCAGTATTGGCCGATACCGATCCGATACAGCCGATACCGATACGGTTTGGCATGTTCCGATCCGATATTGACCGATACCGAAATCGGAGGTCTCTTTTCCGGTCAATTCGGCAAAGAAAATTGAACGAAAAAGACCAATCATCAAGAGTGTAAATGCATAGTAAGGTTGTAAAAGCTAGTAAGGTTGTAAAAGCATGAAGAACAGAAAAAAAAAAGTTATCTAGCGCATGTAAATCAAGTGGCAATGGTGACTACTATTTCATTCAATTTTAAAATTACTAAGAAACAACACTAGAAATACTTAAATTTATGCCTAAATGTATGAAATATATTTTCTAAAATGTTAATAATTATTTTGCTTTCCGATACCATAAAATCCGATACTCCGATCCGAAACCGCTGATATTGCCGATACCGCCGATCCTGATACTCATAGGAATGGTCCGATACCGATATTTTGAACCTTTTCAGACCATAGAGGCTTTAGAGGTATGAAAAGCAATGATTAAATTACAAGCTTACAAAACATATATAGACTTTTACTCTCTGTGTGCTGGTTTCCGTCGTTTGGGAGCCCATTTCTATGTCCCCTCACCCCCCCCCCCCCCCCCCCCCCCCCCCCCCCCTCCCTTTCCCCCCCCCCCCCTTCCCCTCCCCCCCCCCCCCTTTCCCCCTCCCTCCCCTTTTTTCTTTCTTTTTTTCTTCTCCCTCTTCACGGGAGTTTTCTTCGCTCTTCTCTGGAAGTTCTTCCTCTTTTCTTTGGAGGAAGTTATCTTCTCTCTTTGGAGTCTATGGAATAAAGGTAGGCATGCGATGCAAGTCGCACCATCACCTTGAGCTTGTATTGTGATTTCATTGGTGTGTCGTGTACAAGGGTGGAATATTGGTTACAATTTCAGCAACACACAAAACATAGTTCCTCGGAAATCAATTGTTCATTTGGCCAACACCGCCTTGTCTTCTTTTGTTCGGGCTTCATTGTCCATGTTTAAGGCAACTTTTATTGGCATGCCATTCATACTCTTTTTAATTTTCCCCTATGAAGATTTGTGGAATGTCTGATAGAAAGGTTCGCTCGATGAAAATGAATGTCGGTTTAAGGATACATCTTAAGAATGCATCCACTTTTTTAAACAAATTTCGAGATCAACTTCTGCAATTTTTATTGCATCTATCGGAATTTTGTGTTTACTAAACGCAGAAAACACACGAGTCTTTTAAAAACATAATCACACTTCAGATTTTATACATCCTAATAATCACACTTCAGACTCCACTTAGAGACACAAGTTCGACAGTTCATAACATAAGAGCCGAGGCCAACTCATCCCATCCACGTGAATGTCCGAGATCAATTACGGGCAAATCCTTATAGGAATACCTCGAGAGATTTAGTAGTAAGAGAGTGAATCTTGAGAAATTCTCCATAGATGAAGGGTTTGTAAATACCCATGGATGTTTTCCCCGTTGACAACCCATGATTCGGTTGTATGATTTGTTCCTCATGGGCATGAGGATCAAACCGCACATGCTGTCCTTGTCTCCGCCAATCGTAACGTTATGTAATATAATTACGTCAACGATTGTACAGTGAGCTTGCTCGGGATCTTAAAGCTCAGGCTTTTATTAAGGGAGCCTACTTGTGAGCGTAACGAGCTCGGCTCATGATTTTCTTTTAGTGAGTCGAAAACCTAGTTAAATTGCACTAGTTTGTGGTTAATGGAAATTCTCCTTAGGATATTCCTTATATACATAAGTTGATTTCGTCGTTGTGTTGCAGTGCAAATGATTGCCACATTAAGTTGAACTAGTTGATATAGACACTTAGTCAACTGAACCTTTGCATAATCTGGCAAAAAAATTTGTATTAGGTAGAATGATGCATCGTCTACTCCACTTGATATATGCGTATGTAAAAAAAAAAAGAGAATAGATGGTAAACTCTCCTCTCTCTGTCACCAATGATATTAGAACCAAATAAATATGCAAGGTGACTTGTTTTGTTTTTAAACAATCATATGCCTTTAATTTAGTTTTCTTCGTGCCATATTAACTCAACGTCTTTAAATGCTCCCTCTCCGACCTCTTTGAAGTATCGTGTTGTCAACCCTCTTTCCTTTTCACATATTCGTTTTTGTACTGAATCCAGTGGATTCTTATGGTTAGATGTGATGGACAATATCCCTAAAATTGCACAAAGGAAAATGCAGAAACTAGATATTAAGAATACTGAGATGGAATTCGAGGCATGTTACTAAACACGTTGTCCTTAGAATAAGATTTTGTCCCCTTTGATCGGTGCACCAGGGTCGACGACGATATACATTTGAGATACAATGAATCCCAACTCGCTTTGATGTACACTCGGTAGCGAATCACATGATCGATTAAACAACCTTGTCCTAATGTACGGTAGAAGGAGGATTGGAGAAGTTTTTGTGGAATCAGTTATGGCTAAAAAAAAATTCGTTCCAGTCGGTAATGGGATTATGTGAGAATCGTGATGGCGGAAGACGAGGAGGAGAAATTATCCTTTATACCTCTAGCTTAGTTCGCGAAGTGTGCGTCTAATAATTAGACACCCACACATGGGTTGCATGGGTTTTTCGCCCATAAGCCTAAAAACTTACCCACTTAAGAAGAGGAAGTACTATAAACAAGGGAAAATTTTCTCATATCGGATTTGGGACAATCTTTTCTTGTTGAATCACATGAGCAACAAGTTGTTGCTCCAAAAAGCAACAATACCAACAAGATGTGATATGATGTTTAATCGATATGATGTTCTTTCGTTACCATAGTTTTGTTTGATACATTTGATTGTCAATAATGAAATATCCTTTGTGTATTGTGTATCCTGAGATAAAATTAAGGGAGAAACATAAGATTGGAAGATATGAATTAGGAATAGATGCTCTCGAGAGACTGAAGCTATTGATACGTTTGATTATCAATAATAATTGATTTTAGTTTTTTTGGGTGTTTATTTAAGTATAAGATTTGTATATCCTCGGATAATATTCGACATTGCAAGATAAAATTATGGAAGATCCTGAAGGTATCTAAGAGTAGAAGATATGAATTAGGATTACACTCCTCCAAAGGCTGGAGCTTTGAAAGTCTGTTAAAAAAACTGCTCGTGTACTTGACATCATCAAAGAGATGAACATCCAAAAAAATTTGGAAGCCCTCACACTTCTAATATACAAACCTTTAATGCAGTTGGTTAGAAAACAAATAATTAGCCATTTTTATACTTTTGTTGTGATATTCTTTTGACATTATTTAGTTTTGCTAGTTTGTCTTGATTGCAGTGTTGTAAAAATCCCTCTAGGCGGCCGACTAGTCCCCGACTAGTCGCTAGTCGGCCGCCGCCGACTCGACTAGGGGCTAGTCCCCGACTAGTCACTTGTCGGCCACCGTCGACTCGATTAGGGGCTGGTCCATCCAAAAATTGGCTAAATTGGTACTAGTTTGGGCTGCCGTCGACTTCATCAAGGCAGTCGCCGTCGACTCTTTACTTTGTTGCTGCCTTTTTTCTATTTTGAAAAAAGTGACTAGCCTACTTTTTTATTTTTACTTTTTCTTTGTTATCTCTTTGCTACTGTTGTTGTGGTTCTTTTTTTATTTTTTGCTTGTTACTTTTTTTTTTGCTTTCGCTTGCTACTGCGGCTGTAACTCTCCGTGCAAAATAGTAAGTTGTTAACATATTATTTAAAGATTTATCGAAATAGAAATTTGTGCAAAATAATGAATAAGAAAATGCACTGCAATAATTAAAAGTTCAACAATTAACATATTATTTTTTAAAATATTTTTATAACATATTATATATATATATATATATATAAATTCTAAACCGACTAGTCCCCGACTAGTCCTCGAGTAGTCCGATTAATCCGTAGTCCTCACAAACCGACTAGCGGCCAACTAGCGATTTTTACAACCTTGCTTGATTGTTGGTAGTAACATTAGATAAAGATACTGATAGTAATAGTCTGACATCTCGTATTTATCTTCATTTGTTGGAGGCTTTGATGCCCACATTCCTGACTAATTTTCTTGGCATGATTTTTGTACTTGTTCCGATTTCTCCTCATTTGAAGATTTTGTAGTGTGTCTAATGTCATTTTGTGAATAAGCAAGGTTGTGAAAACCGCTACTAGTCGGACGGGCACATCTAGACGTTCAAAGATAAATTTAAAAATCCAAGAAACATACTGAAAATTGCAGAAGAAGTCTATAAACCCCCAAAACATACATAGTCGGACGTCGGAGTGTCTAGGCGGACGCATAGACAGACATCGGACGGACACCAGGTGCCGCCTAGTTGGCCGTCTAGACCACCTTTTAGAACAGAGTGAATAAGTTACTTTCAACTTGAACTCATTAGCAAGTCCTCCATAACCTCTTGTAGTTTTGACTGCTGCTAGCGGAATCACCAGTTTTATTAATGAAACAAACAGAACACACAGATACTCTTACACAACTGCGGAACCACTCCCAATTTTATTTTCATGTTTTTTTTTTCTATATGAATCAGCACACTCCCAGCCCATCACCTCAGTTTGAATTTTTGGTTCCGCCCTTGCTCTTAACATCACCATAATCAAGCATATGGACTCCGAACGCATCCCGTTCCCATGAACGGACTGAGATCAAATACTTGCGAAACTTTCTAAGGTCCCCTCGCCAGACTCAGTTTTAACAGCGTAATGAAGAAATTCTCCGTAGTCGAAGGGCTTGAAAACTGTGGGATGCTCCTCGTCGACGAACCCTTGATGTGGCTGTATGATCTGGTCAGCCTTGGGGAGAAAGAACAGACCGCACATGAACCTGTCCTCTCTGCTAACTGTAACCTTGTGCAGCGGTGCGTAAAGTCGTCCGTTGCTCCAAGCCTGTACCATAAGGATACCGATCACGTACAGTTTTCGTTACAGTACTCTCAACTCTGTAGCAATTTACTGTAAGCATGGTTTAAAGTATTGGCCGATACCGATCCGATACGGCCGATACCGATCCGATACAGTCGATACCGATACTGTTTGGCATGTCCTGATCCGATACCGATCGATACCCGATACTGACCGATATCGATATTGGGGGTCTCTTTTTCGGTCAGTTCGGCAAAGAAAATTAAATGAAAAAGACAAATCAGCAAGGATTTAAAGTATAATAAGGTTATAAAAGCATGTAAAAGAAAAAAAAATCAATAACGAATCGGTAAAGGTGACTAATATTTCATTTAATTTCAAAACTACTAAGAAATAATACTTAAAATACTTAAAATTATATCGAAATGTATAAAATAAATGTTTTTAAATGTAAATAATTTATTAATAATTATTTGTTTTTCGATACCAAAAAATTCGATACTCTTGATCCGAAACTGTCGATACTACGAATTGTCTGATACCGACGATAGTGTGAACCTTGACTGTAAGTTTATGAAAATACTCACCTTGAGCGCTTGGCCGACAAACAGAACGAAAGAGTCTTTCCCTGGGTTCACTTCGATCCAGCTTCCATCCTTAGACTTCACCGTCAGCCCCTCCACTCCATTGTTACATAGAAGAGTAAGATAGCTCCCGTCGATGTGGGGGAGAAGACCGAGAGCAGGAGGCTCGTCCCTCGTCGGAGCCCTATACTTCGCTAGGCGAAGGGTAGTATCCGTGCTGTCCACGTGGAAGCTCTGCGGCCTCTCCACCCCGTACCCGTCGCAGATCACGTCTACCAAAGTTCGGACCATGTCTAGCGTCTTGTTGCTCAGCGTGCTCATGGTCTGGCTACACCGAAGAACATAGGAAAATTAAGTCTAGAATAGTGTTCTGGAGGAGCAGATCTGCTCTCCATTTATTCTGTCCCAATTATATCCTCCTCCCTATTAGATGTGTGCCATGCGTCCACATGTAATAGAAAGGGGGACAAAATTGGAACAGAATAAATGGGACAGCAAATCTGGTTCTGAGTTTCTTTTAACAAGTTTCGCTCACCAGAATTTGTCATTTCCATCAGGCCACATTAGCTGAGTGAACTCCAGAGCCTTTTCAGGAAGCCAGGTATTCATCACTCCGAAAGCTTCATAGTACGGGACTACTTCGTTCGGAGGAACGTACGGATAGTAGGGGCTCATGCTCGCGTGCCTGAGCTTCGTCTCCATCGGGAGATCCATGAGCCGCCTCGTGCACTCGAACATCTCTTCCTTCTCGTCCTCTGTAATCTCGTCGTACTTCACCACCAGGAATCCGTAGTCTTCCAAGGCCTCGCGGACGCTCCGACACAGGAGCTTTCGTTCTTCTGTTCCGCACAGGAGCGTGTCGGAGTAGTTCTTTGGGAGATCAATTGTTGGCAGGGAGGGAGTGGTTTTTGAGCCCATTTTACTTTCTCTGATACGTATTAAGTTTGCGCGCACACGTATATATATATATATATATATATAGGTCAATATTTCGTGTAGCTTGAGTATGAATTAAAACTGGAATACTGAGATCTGAATTAAAGATGAAGTAAGAAGTAAAATACTGAGATAGTGATGCCAAGTTATTAGTTCTGAATTAATATATAGACGCTTAGTCAACCGATCCTTTGCTTAATCTGGCAAAATAATTTGTATTAGGTAGAATGATGCATCATCTACTCCACTTGATATATGAGTATGCAAAAAAAATAAAAATAGAATAAATGGTTACTCTCCTCCCTCTCTGTCACCAATTATATTAGAACCAAATAAATATGCAAGGTGACTTGGTTTCTTCAAACAATCATATGCCTTTAATTTAGTTTTCTTCGTACCATATTGACTCAGCGTCCTTAAATGCTCCCTCTCCAATGGTGATTTCTAAAATTGAGTTCTTATCCTACTTGACATTGTACTTTAAGGAGATTTCTATTCTAGTTGGAAGAGTTTCTACATAAAGATTGTAGACATACAAAAATGCTCTCCAATGATTCTCCATTTCTATCTTATGTGTCACATAGTAAAATGACCAATTTAATGGTGTGGGACCCAATAATAATTGTCACGAGAGATGGAAGAATTTCTACGAGAGTTTCTACATGTAGAAACCATGTTTCCATCCTACATCATTGCCATCTAGGATAGAAATGGTGATAGAAATTACCATTGAGAGAAGTTTTTTCTAAAATGGATTTCTTCCATAGAAATAGGGAAGATAGAAACCCCCATTGGAGACATTGGACGGAGGGAGAAGGGGGCCAGCGGGGTCATGTGACCCCGCTGGAAAAAAAAAATTTGAGAATTTTTTTTTATGTTAGCACTTAGCACAGTTGAAGGGTGTGGGCCAGCAGGTGTTGAGCCAAAAAACAAAGAAGCAGTAGCAGCGGGTGCTTCATTTGTGGGCCACGGGTGCTTCATGTGAGCCAAAAAGAAAGCACAAGGACTAAGGAGCAAACCACAACAGCTTCTTTGTCCCTCTCCATTCTCTTAGGTCTTAGCGGCGTTGTTCAAAAAAAAAAAAAAAACCAACAACAACCGGTCCCCCGCAGCTTCTTTGTCCCTTCTCCTCTCTCTTCCGTGGTGGCTCTTCCAGCTCTATCGGTGGCTCCCTTCCTCTTAGTTTCAGGTAATATATTTTATTAGTTTATGCCCTAATTTTTTAAAATATTTTTTAATTGATTTATATCCTAAATTAGATGTTTCTTATTTGATTCATGTCAAAAATTAGATGGTTTCTAATTCATTCATGTCCTAAATTAGATGGCTCAATTGATTCATGTCCTAACTGATTTTGCCCAAAACTTCATTCTCTTACATGGAATAAAATTGATTCATTATTCATGCCTCATTGATTTTGTTCTATTTGTTTAAATTTATTGAGTCTATTTTACTATATTTAAACAGAATGGAAAAGTATCTTCTAAAAAGATCGAGAGCTCAAGAAGGTTCTTCTTCTGATCCCAATGTTCAATATATTAAGAATTCAAGGTCTAATGATGTGCAACCTCAAGTACAACAAGTTCAAACACAAGGCCACACAGTTAATTTAGATGAGCTTCCATCGGATCCTGCATTTAGAAAAAATATTGGCTTAATTGCTAATTGCTACCCTGAACTATCACACTTTTTCAAGTTGATACCCTAAACTTTTTTTCGTAACAGATTGATACCTCAACTATTTTTTTTTCAACTTAATACCTAACATTTTAAAAAACCCCAAAATGCCCTTATCCCTTCCCTCCCTCCACCCCCTCCCCCACTCCAGCCACCCCCCCTGCTAGCTCCGGCCGGACCCCCCCCCCCTCCTCGCTTTCGGCCAACCGTCCCCCCCCCCCTCCTCGCTTCCGGCCAACCCCTGCCCCGCCTCCCGCCCCGCACCCCCCTTCCCAGCCCCCCCTCCTCCCGCTGCCGAGCCCTAGGGGAGAGGCGGGAGCGGACGGACGGCCAGAGCGAGAGGGGGGGGGGAGGGGGTGGCCTGAAGCGAGCAGGGGTGGGGGGTGGGGGGGGGAGCTGCGGCCGGAGCAAGCAGAGGGGGGCGCGAAGCTAGCAGGGGGGAGGGGGGTTAGGGATAGGGGCATTTTTGTCCAAAATAATATCCGGGTATCAAGTTGTTACGAAAAAAAGTTTTGGGTACCAAGTTGAAAAACGGTAATAGTTGAGGGTATCAAGTAGCAATTAAGCCAAAAATATTTATGAGTATCGTGATCCTAAAGTGATAGAGATTGTTCGCCGAGCATACCTTCAGAAGGGACCATGTTAACCTAAAAATCACGAATTTCCTCATAGAACATTTTCTGGTACTAAAAGGAGATTCATTCCTCTATGGTTTACTGAATTTAAGAGGTGGTTGGAGTACATTAAAGAAAAGGATGCTGCATTTTGTTTATGTTGTTATTTGTTTAAACCGATACAAGGAGCCCAGGCAGGTGGTGATTCGTTTGTTGGCGAGGGATTTACAAATTGGAAAAAAAAAGGTTGAAGGAGCATGTTGGAGGTCATTTGAGTACTCACAACAAATGTGTGAAAGCTTGTGATGATTTAATGAACCAAAAGCAGCACATAGAAGTGTGTTTGTCCAATCAATCAGATCAAGCCAAAATAGATTATCGTACTCGTTTGATTGCAACTTTTGATTGCCTTAAATATCTTTTACGCCAAGGATTGGCTTTATGTGGACATGATGAAACTGAAAGATCTTCAAATCGGGACAACTTTCTTGAACTTCTTCACTTTCTTGCAGAACACAATGACAATGTCGACCGAGTTGTTTTTGAAAATGCTCCCGGCAACCATAGAATGAGTTCTCCTGAAATTCAAAAAGAAATTATCAATGCGGCTTCATTTATAACCACGAAGGCTATTCTCCAAGAGATTGAACATGATTTTTTCTCAATTTTAGTTAATGAATCACGGGATATCTCAGTCAAAGAACAAATGGCGGTGGCTTTACGTTATGTGGACAGACATGGTTGTGTGGTTGAACGCTTTATTGGCATTGTACATGTTAGGGAGACTTCCGCATTGACACTAAAGACAGCAATTGATTCCTTTTTTTCAAGCATGGCTTGAGTATAGCAAGTCTACGAGGACAAAGCTATGATGGTGCTAGCAATATGCGTGGGGAGTTCAATGGTCTCAAAAGCTTGATTTTGAAGGAGAACAATTCTGCTTTCTATATCCATTGCTTTGCTCATCAACTGCAATTGACACTTGTAGCCGTTTCAAAAAAATATAAGAGAATCGCCTCATTCTTTAATCAAGTTGCAATTTTGTCAAATATTGTTGGAGCCTCGTGCAAACGTCGAGATATTCTTCGGAAGAAACAGTTTGAAAATATTATTGAAGAAATTTATAGTGGTGAAAGAGAGACGGGGAGAGGTTTGAATCAAGAATCAACATTAAAACGGGCCAGTGACACACGTTGGGGTTCACACTATGGTACACTTTTGAGTTTGGTTGACTTGTTTTCCTCGGTTATAGACGTGCTTGAGGTTATTGAAGAAGATGGTTCAGATGATAACCATAGAGGTGAAGCAACTGATTTGTTGGATGTTATGCAATGTTTTGAGTTTGCCTTCAAATTACTCTTGATGAAAGAAATTTTGGGAATTACAAATGACTTGTCCCAAGCGTTACAGAAAAAAGATCAAAATATTGTCAATGCCATGTCACAAGTTAAAGCGGCCAAGCGACGACTATAAAGGATGAGAGATGACGGATGGGATCAAATGTTGGGGGTTGTGTCTTCTTTTTGTAATAAGCATGAGATTGAAATTCTAAATATGGAAGGCTTGTTTGTACTTCGGGGAAGATCACGTCGCAATATTGAAGAGATGACAAACCTCCATTTCTACCGTGTTGAGTTGTTCTATACGGTGATAGATTTACAACTTCAAGAGTTGAATAATCGCTTTTCTGAGGTGAGTACAGAGTTGCTTTTGTGTATGGCATGTCTTGATCCATATGATTCATTTAGGACTTTTGATAAGGAAAAGTTGCTTCAATTTGCTAAGTTCTATCCATCTGATTTTTCACCAATGGAGTTTAGGGCACTTGGTGATCAACTTAAAAACTTTATAGAGGATGTTCGTTATGATGAAGACTTCTTCGGGTTGAAGGGAATTGGTGAGCTTGCTAAAAAATTAGTTGACCGAAGGAAGAATGAATTATATACATTGGTGTACTTGCTTTTAAAGTTGGCTCTAGTCTTGCCCGTTGCAACGGCAACTGTTGAAAGAGCATTTTCGGCGATGAAGGTTATCAAGAGTACACTTCGTAATCGAATGAGAGATGAATTTATGAATGATTGTTTGGTGACATACATTGAGCAATATATTTTCGTAAAAGTTGAAACGGAGGACATCTTGCAATATTTTCAAAATATGAAGCCTCGTAGGGGATTATTTTAAACAATTATTGTCGGTTATGACTTATGATGGAATGCAACTATTTTAATGTGTCTTTGTGATCGAAATATTTTGCAACTAATTTTTGCTATTAGTTTTCTTTGCATTTATATATATATTTTTGGATTGAAAATTTACTATTCGATTTTGACTCCGCTGTACCTAAATCCTGACTACGCCACTGATTGGAGATGTCTTATATCCCTTCTTGTACTGAATCCGGTGGATTTCTCATGGTTAAATGTGGTATGATGGTCGAATACTTGATTGTTTGATGTTCTTTCGTAAACATATTTTTGTTTGATACATTTGATTATCAATAATAAAATATCCTTTGTGTATTGTACAAGTATTCGACATCCTGAGAAAAAATTACGGGAGAAACATAAGAGTAGAAAATATGAAGTAGAAATAGACCCCTCTCTAGAGGCCGAAGCTATTGATATGTTCCATTATCAATAATAATTGATTTTAGTTTTTCTGTGTTATTTAGATAATCATAAGAAATGGTATAATATCCTTGGGTATTGTTTGAATATTCGACATTGCAATATAAAAATTATGGAAGGCCCTGATGGTATCTAAGAGTAGGAGATATGAATTAGGATAGAGCTCTGAGAATCGGTTCGAAGGATAGAAAAACAAGTTTTGTATTGAAAGCCTTTGATATGAGTAGTATGTTAGTAGGGGTGCAACTCGGGCGGGTTGGGTCGGGTTTGAGGTTAACCCAAGCCCAACCCGATAGATCATAAGCCTAGCCCAAGTCCAAGTCCGACCCGACTTTGGGTTCAACATATGAAGTCCAAGACCAAGCCCGGAGGATCGGGTTGGGCGCGGGTTGGGTCGGGTCCATCGGGTTTATCGGACTCTAATATTATATTTGAAATAATTTTAAGCAAGAGTAATATTAAATGTATAATCAAATATCAATCAAGCCTCAATCATTACAAAAAAAAAAAAAAAACTAAAATGAGATTTAGGACAAGGAGTTGAAGAGTTCGGGTGAAAAAAAATTATAGTTTAAACTTTTTATTTAAGTAGTATGAAACAATATATATAAAAATATATGTATGTCGGGTTTCGGGTTCTTTGGGTTACCCAACACATAAACCCAAGCCCAACCCGATTTTTGATCGGGTTCAAATATTTTAACCCGAGCCCAAGCATGAACCCGAATACCTTCAACCCTAACCCAACCCATTGACGGGTTTATCCGATCGGGTTCGGGTTTAGTCCGCCCGAGTTGCACCCCTATATGTTAGATACATTAGCCACGAGAAAGCTAATTGACCAAATCCAACCGCATAGCCGGACTTGATACGAGGTCCATGAGAAAGGTGTCTCAGGCCCAAATTTTTAAAGGGCACAAAATTTTTATATATACTATTTAATTATGTAAGTCCAATTAGTAACAAAGGTCCAACATGCTCATTCCAATTCTTTTAGTCGACATAAAAAGTTCTTTTTTGTCATAGGATATCTAAATGTCATTTACTAGAATACCAAAAGACTAGTCGGTTAGACAGAATGAAAAAAAAAAAATTGGTGCAGTCACTTTCAAAATTAATCCTCTCTTTCCGTCGCTATAATAGTCTGACGCTCCCAATTTCTTCTACGTCGTTGCCAATCTCCTCTATCCTTATGTCGTTGTCAATATCCCCTCTCTCTCTCTCTCTCTCTCTCTCTCTCTCTCTCTCTATATATATATATATATATATATATATATATATATATATATATATATCACGATTCTCTTGGAGGTACTTGAACAATAGAACAAGTTTCATTTTTTTTTATTACATATGAACTACCCCAAATATTATTTATTTGTTTATTTATTTATTTGTCAAGAACATCAATTTTATTTTATTTTTGGTTTAGAATATCTTCAATTTTATTAGCATTTTATTATGACATATTATTTTGGATATTATATTTTGTTTATTATTTTTTCTTGTATTTTTTGTCAAAAATTATAACAAGCTGAAATATATAAAATTTGAAGTGATATCAACTTCAGAAAAGATACTCGGCCGGTTCTACTAACGGCGTGGAGTTCAGATTTCGAGTTTCTCTCCTGACTCGTGAGCTACTCGAGCCGAGATCTTCCTAGTGGGAACTCAAAATATAGGCCTAGGGGATTGCTAGTTCAAGTGGCATGAAGGAGTTGGAGTGGACCGCGGAGGATCTATTTGCAGAGATGCAAACTTAGAGGCCAGAGGTTTGTCCTAACCAGGAGGGTTGTCCAAACACGATGGCTTGTCAGACTTACCCCAGGGCCAGCCCCGGATTCTGAAGCCAGAGGGTATCATACAGACATGATGGGTCACTCCATCTGACTAGGGAGAATTGCCAAATGGCTGGCATTGCTTCAAGATGATGAGTGCAGCCCGGTGTGTAGCAGAGTACCAAGAACGAAGCGGCCTGGCGGTTAGTGAATAGATCCCTATGAAATTAATTAGTTGTGTAGGGCGGGATTTGGATATGGGTTGGTGTGAGTTGTGTATTGTGATCCTCCGAACGGTGGGCATTTGAGGCCTACCATTATTGTGTACTCCTTGTTAGGTTAGTTTGCCATTTACTTGTATTTGCAACTAATACTACATGTAAACCTGTGCATGCATGTTTTCCCTACATCAAAATGTTTCATTGCATTTCGGGTTACATGCAATCAAATGGCACCCATACGGACCTCTATTGAAGGAACGAGGGGTTAAAACCCTTGTTAGCAATCACCGGAATAAAACTCGTATTATACGCGAATTTGTTTGTACCTTTCAAAAACGTATAATACTTGCGTACTTTTGGAAGATTCGAATCGGTACGTAAATTTAAGCATGCGGAGTTTTAAACGCATTCAATATAAAATTTTGGCAAAAACATGGTGGAAACATGTTTAATTAACCAAATTTGATAACATGTTTAAAAATGTGAAGTTTCTAACCTTAATATTTATATTTGTCGAATATTTGACCTATTTTTTAACGTATTTTATTTGCACTGTACTGATTTGTATTTGTACTTTTGTCGTCATGAATTTTTACCGTTTGCTGAATTGCTAACAAGGGTTACAACACCTTGTAACTAGTTTTTTTTTTTTTTTCTTTCCGAATCGCTATTGTAAATAATATTTTTGAGTGGTTGTATAATTTATTCTGTACTAATATACATGTACGTGCGTTGCACGCCATACTACTCGGGAAGAGCAAAGAATAGTCCCTTAATTGTCTTAGAAAGAGCAAGCAACGTCCCTTCTTCTTTTTTCAATACGTAATTACCTAATTATCCATGTTAAATTTAATTAACATTTTAAATTAATAAACATACGTAAGAACATTTTTGGAACAAATTTTTTCTCTGTGAAGCCATATTTTTTTCTTATTATATAGTAGAATAGTTATAGATTAGATTGGAAGAGGGCTAAATCTCACCGAAGCCGCTAATAAATGGATCCACCAAAATTCGGAGACGATATGGACGATGGCCCGTGCACTCATCGCCGTCTCGTACCAAAACTGAAGTTCATTATCTATGTTTTTGTCTAAGTTTTTGGGTGATACTATCATCCATGATATGGTAATGATGTGACAATAATGCGAGGACGGTTGTTTAGTGTTAGAAAATCTTAATCACAAATAAAAGAATTTATGATAGAATATTTAAAAATAAAATTAAAAGTTTAGAAAATATATTATCTGTAATACTAAAATCGTTGTCACATAGGACCGGCCCGTAAATAAATCTGACGTAAGCACCACATTTTAGGCCTCGTTTGGTTTGCGGAATCTTCGGGTTGGGAAAGGAAAGTGATTATTTTTCTATGTTTGGGTGACAAAGGAATTGAGGAAAGGAAAGTGATTCCCAATAGAAGGAAAATTAGGAGAAAAAATGATTCCATCCATCCAAGTAAGGAATCACTTTCCCACATTGAAGTAATTACTTTCTTTTCCAAATTTCTTGGCATTTCCAAACATCGGAAAGAAAAATCAATGGAAAATGAAATTTTTCAAAGGAAAGAAAATGACAAGGAATTGATTTCCTTTCCCTTCCATTTTGCGAACCAAACGAGGCCTTATTGTTAGAGAACGGACCAATAGGGATGGCAATGGGACGGGTCGGGGCCGGGGATCATACCCTACCGGGGATCATACCCTCCGTTCACGTCCCCGAGTAGTGTTCGAATCTCCGTCCCCGTTCCGATCCCCGGTCAGGTTTAAATTTTTATCCCCATCCCCGTCTCCGTTTAACAATGTCCTCCCCAACCCCGTTCCCGTTTAACAATGTACTCCCCGCCTCATTAACATTTTTGAGATCGAATTTTTTTTGTCCCGGCCGTCCCATTAATAATTGTTTCTGTATAGTATAAACTATTTCATTCCAAAAAAAAATTACAAGACATGTGATTTAATAAAAAAATATATCTAGTACTAGTTAGATCATGAACTCATACAAATGTGTTGCACATATAAGTATAAGTAATCGGGGTCGAAGATTTACCGGGGTGGGGAGTACAATACCCATATCCGGTCCCGAATATGATCGGAGATTTTGTTTAATCTCCATTCCCGTCCCGTCCCCGTTTTTATATCCCCAAATCCGTCTCCGTCAGAAGAAAAAAAAAGTCGGATCCCGGTCGAATTCGGGGGAAGTTGCCATCCTACGGACCACAAATGAAAAAAAAAATTATGATAGAATTTCAACCCACATTGATTGTGAAGATCTTCTCAACGGCCCCAAATCTTTCAACCCACATGATTCTGTTATCATAGTACGATGATCAGAAGATTCTTTCAACTGCCAGCAGCAGTCATGAAATAATAGGCGAAGCCCAAACAAACTCTAACTCCAATAGTACAGTAGTATCAGTATGGCCGAGGAGGAGGAGGCGTTAGCTGGTCTGCAACAGCAGTATGATCACCTCATCTCGTCCTTCCCCGCCGTCAGCAGAGGTTCCGTAATGCCCCTCCGAAACTACCGCGGCGGTTGGTTCCCGGAGCTCTTCCTACCGGCCGCATTGGCCTTCTCCGACCGCTACGAGCCCCACGACGCCGACATCTTCCTCGTCTCCCCGCCCAAGTCCGGGACGACGTGGCTGAAAGCGCTGGCCTTCGCCGCGGTCACCTGGGAACGCCACGACCCCCGCTCGACCGACCACCCCCTCCTGACCAAGCACCCCCAGGACATCGTCCCCATGGTCGAGAAGTTCCCGAACAAGCTCCTCGACTCTCCGCTGAGGATCATGTCCACCCACATGGCCTACCAGATCCTCCCGGAGTCCGTTACCGGCTCCCGGTGCCGGATCGTGTACGTCTGCAGAGAGCCGAAGGACAGCGTGGTCTCGGCGTGGCACTTCTTCAACGCGATGGCGCCGCCACGGCGGGGGAGTGGGGAGGCGGTGCCGTTCGAGGAGGCGGTGGAGGCGTTCTGCGAGGGGACATCGCCGTGGGGGCCGATGTGGGAGCACTGGCTGGGGTACTGGAGGGAGAGCCTGAGGCGGCCCGACAAGGTGCTGTTCCTCAGGTACGAGGAGATGAAGGGGGACGCCGCGGGGAGCCTGAGGAGGCTGGCGGGGTTTATCGGGTGCGCCTTCTCCGAGGAGGAGGAGGGCGGGGGGGTGCCGGAGAGGATCGTGAGCCTGTGCAGCTTCGAGAAGCTCAGCGGCAACGAGGAGATCAACAGGGGAGAGCGCGGGCTGAAGGGGTTCGTCTTGAAGAACTCCTCCTTCTTCAGGAAAGGAGAGGTCGGGGATTGGAAGAACTATTTCACTTCCGAGATGGCAAGGAAGGTGGACGGGATCGTTGAGGAGAAGCTGCGTGGATCCGACCTAAGCTTCGGCACGGGAACTCAGAAATAATTCAAATTTTCTCGGGATCAAAACCACGTTATGTCTTCAAGCTCAACATATTGTATATATGAGAAGCATGTCACGTGAACATATTGTACGTATTTATCAAGCTCAACTTACTATTGCCTTTATATATATTTCAATAAATAATTAAGTATCGATAATATGTGCGTCTCCTCTTGCTATTTGCTCGAGAGTGTTTTCATTGTGTACATCATACTACTACAAAAATGATATTTGGCCATCCTTGGACGTGTCCGTCCAATGATCTCACCTGCGCGGCAGCGGTCCATTGGCCCCCCTACTAGCACCGGTGTCCACCTCCTTAAAATTCGGACTAGGAGACCAATGAGAGATCGCCACATGGATTGCGGGTCACTGATGGTCACGCCAACGACGGTCTAAATAGTAGCGTCTAGGGGTGAGCATTATTCGGTTTTGGACCGAAAATCGAACCGAATCGAATAAGAGGTTCGGTTCGGTTTTAAAAAAATTCGGTTCGGTTTCGGTTTTGAAAATACTAAATTTTTTTATTCGATTTCGGTTTCGGTTTTGGGTTTCGGTTTCAATCCAAAACCGAAAACCGAATAAAAAAATTTAATTAATTAATATATATATATATATATATATGTGTGTGTGTGTGTGTGTGTGTGTGTGTGTGTGTGTGTGTGTGTGTACTATATATATAAGTATTAATATATATAGGTATATACTAAATATATATAGGTATATACTAAATATGTCTCTGTATATTTAGTTAATATATATATTAACAAAAAAAGCTCAAAAAAATCAAAAATATATGAATAAACCGAATAAACCGAAAATCGAACCGATTTAATTCGGTTCGGTTTGATTCGGTTTTGGACCAATTCGGTTCAGTTTCGATTTTGCTTATTCGGTTTCGGTTCAATTCGATTTTGGATTATTCGGTTCGGTTTAAACCGAATAAACCGAATGCCTACCCCTACTAGGGTCGTATTAACTAACAATGTCGCCATGATTGCATGACTTGATGTAACAACCATGAAATTCTACATATAAGATAAGTTATTGATATTTTAGAAATGTTAAAAGTTTTACGTTGAAACATTTCAAAATTTTCTATTATATAATAGAATAGATTGAAAAATGATTAATAAATAATTAAAACCATTTTCTGAAAATAATCACCAGTAAGTCGGGTAAAACCAATTAACACCCAGTCCGATTCGCACCCGCCAGATAAGCCATTAATCGAGCTGCTGATCTATAGACTGCTTTTAATCACGTCCGATTCCTATAGTTGCCCAACCAATCAACGGCTACCAAAAAAAAAAAAAAAAAAATTTGCCCAACCAATCAACGGCTACAAAAAAAATGCATATAGCAATGGAATAATCCGTCTTCGTTCCTCCGCTACACAAAAATTAACGAAGCCTCTGTAACCAAAAAAGGTCGTCGGCAAATATGTTGTCGCTATCCAACAAGCATCATCGATAAGTCGCTAGTTTGACTACTTACCGACGACCGGGCAACAAACAAATGGCGGCGTGTGTGCCAGCTCATCGACGCAAGTAACAGACGACGCACGGGCGACCAACCTACAACGATATTTCAAACGATTGTCCGTCCGCAAGATGGTGATGAACATTCCAGCTTTTTAGTGACGATCAATCAGCGACAAGACGACTAAGGGTTGATTGATGCCACGTCGTCTAACGTTCGATCCTTTTAGTGACTACCAATCGCTAGAGGTCTATGCTGCCGAAGGGTCCTTTCAGGAGGAAATTTGGCAGAAGTACAAGGTTGGTATTGCTCTCTATGGCCATGCTCACAACTAAGAAAGAACGTGTCCAAGTATGAGCAACCAAGTAGGGATCAACATCTTATTTCCGAAGCTTTATAAATACTTTCTTCTAGTTCAATTACTCATTGATATACATTGTAGACATTGCCCATTGGAATTAAATGGAAAAGTAAGAGGTAAGAGGGGACTATATATTGTCTCTTGAATCCAAACAATACCAAGGGAAAAGCTCAGAATGATGTTCCAATAGATCAAGAGAGACGACACGACACGAGGACTATCTCATAAATTTTCTTTGCTTGAAACATTGCAGAATTAACTCGTATTGGATGACGCTGCAATTTAATTTCATCTTTGTCAGGGGAGGTACAGCTAAATTTGGTCGTTAGAAATGATTACAAGTATCTCTACCCAAGTGTTCCAGGAGAAATTATTAGGTGTTCCTGGCTCACCACTGGACGTGCTGAGTGGTGAGCCCGGTCTAATGAATAATTGACACTTGGAATAATCAATTAATTTCATAGTTTCCACATCATAACCGGACAATTCATAAGTTAGCTTAATATTAATATTAATTTTGATATTAATATTAATGTTAATGTTAATCTTAGTATTAATGTTAATATTAATGTTAATATTAATATTAATGTTAATATTAATGTTAATTTTAATATCAATGTTAACATTAATATTAACATTAATACTAAGATTAACATTAACATTAATTAATTAATTTTAATGTTAATATTAATATTAATATTATTGTTAATATTAATTTTACTGTTAATATTAATGTTAATCTTAATATTAATTTTAATGATAATATTAATATTATTGATTTTGTTAGTATTTTTTGTTATCTTTAGTATTAATGTTAATATTAATATTAATTTCAATGTTAATATTAATATTAATATTAATATTATTGTTAATATTAATTTTATTGTTAATATTAATGTTAATATTAATTTTAATGTTAATATTAATATTATTGATTTTGTTAGCATTTTTCGTTATCTTTTCATATCTGGTTATGATGTGGAAAATATAGAATTAATTGGTTATTCCAAGTGTCAATTGTTTATTGGACCGGGCTCACCATTCAGCACGTCCAGTGGTGAGCCGGGAGCACCTAATAATTTCTCGTGTTCCAGGGGTATGTGCGGCTAGATCAAAAATAATCCTATTGGCAAAAACGAGTACAAAACGCATGCACACACGGAAAAACGGGTTTAGCATTGATTTTGTTAGTGTCTTGGTCTATCTTTGGAGTATCTATGTTGTGTCCAATACATTTCTCCGACACGATGGACATGACACGGATTTTTGTAGTGTCTTTGCTCTGTTGAAGTGTGGTAGGCTATAGTATGGAGGACAAGAAAGTTCTATAATAGAATTGACAAAAAATTAAGACATAAAATATAGATGGTCAATTGATAAGTAGGTGATAGACCCTATATATATATATATATATAGAGGATGAGGGAGGTGAGGTGGAGGGTGGCACCTCACCTCCTCCTCTCTCTCTCTCTCTCTCTCTCTCTCTCTATATATATATATATATATATATATATATATATTTGGAACCAGGTAAATTGTTTCTGGAATCGCTCCCACTGGAATTCGATTTCCTGACCACAAATAAATAAATAACAATAATTATTATTATTATTATAATTGGAAAACATAATTCCAGTTACAAGATACCAAGGACTTACTTCTCTGCCGTCTGAGGCCTCCTGAGTAACTTATACAACATGACCAGCCTGATAAAAGGACATGCATCTTCTGCTGCATATATACCTTCCGGCAATTATGAGAGTGAACAGGGCTGGCCAAAGGGTAAGCCAGACAAGGCTTCGGACATGGGCAACCCTCCTCTGCTTAGGGCAACTCCCAGGCTCAGGTGCTCAGGTCGCGGGTGACCCTCCTGAATCGGCCTACAATAAGGGTCGAGGAGTAACCAAAACTACCTCCGGATATGACAACCCAACCCCCGGGCTAGCCCTGAGAATGAAAATCCCTCCCACCCACTGTTTCCTGCACTAAAATTGCTGAACTTTCTCTGCTTTTCTTATATATCAGTTCCGTCGGACCTTACAAGAAGGATCTACAAAGAAAAGGAAAGCAAATTCCAATTATCATCGTTCCAGAATCATACTCATCTCTTCTATGGACTCTGCTCCTTTTCATCCATTAAGGTTCTTGTATCGATTTGTTAGCTTCTGTAATAAGGATATCTACCTTCGAAATAATCCAAGGATCTAGTGAAGCTTACCTATGGTTCTATTGCTTTTAAATGAATCCTGCTCCCTCATGCAACCATCAATTGAGGCATGGCTTTCAATCTGCAACACCTCAAGTTGATAGAATGGACTCCTTGTGAACCTCCTCCGCGGCCAAGCGACATGTACGAAAGTGATGATTCGTATCGATCACCAGTAGTTCCCACATGTACAATCCCCGTCCCTGAAGTGGTGGAACCTGTTACCATCTCTTATGTCGATCTCTCTTCCGGTGACCTTGGATACGAAGCTGACGAAAGTGTGACAATCCCCACAGATTCGCAGGTTCTTCATGATATGAATCGGCGTTCCCTCGGGCGTAGCCATGAGACCGTAAGCAACAGCAAGCTTCTCGCTGTGGTGTAGAAGAGCACTCTCCTTCTGTTCCTCCTCCACGTCGTGGAGGACGAATCTGGTGTCGGGAACGTAGCCCGTGGCCCTCAGCCTGCCGTACCACTCCTTCAGAGAAGCGTAGATCTCCCCCATCTGTTCGTGACGCTTATCGTTGGTCACGAAATAGTGCATCCTGTCCTTTATCTGCATCCAGCTACACGCAGGCTCTTTCTTCACGCCCTGCCGTCGCATCAACTTCCTCACTCCTTCGACTTCCTCCCACATCTGCAGCGATGCGTATATGTTGGACAGCAGGACGTAATGACCCGAATTCTGCGGCTCCATCTGAAATAGTCGCTCCGCGACCTTTCTTCCGATCTCCACGTTCTGATGGATCCTACATGCGCCAAGAAGTGCAGACCATACTACAGAGTCTGGTTCAATAGGCATGCTCTCTATCAGAGCTTCGGCTTCGTGCAACTGACCAGCCCGGCCGAGGAGGTCCACTATACATGCGTAGTGACCCTCCAACGGCATGAGGCCATAATCCTTGCTCATGGAGTTGAAGTATTGCCAGCCCTCATCGACTAAACCGCCATGGCTACAGGCAGTCAAGACCCCCAAGAAGGAGACATGGTTTGGCAGAATTCCTTCAGCTTTCATTTTCTCGAACAACTCGATGGCTTCTCTTCCAAAGCCATGCTGACCGCATCCGATGATCATCGAGTTCCACGTGACAGTGTCTCGTTCCGCCATCTCGTCGAAGACCAAAAACGAGTCTACAGACCCACACTTGAAGTACATGGTTATCAACACGTTGCCCACGAAAAGATCCAGATCGAAACCCAGTTTAGAGGCCAAGCCATGGACTTGTCGGCCGAGCTTCATGGCACCCATGCTCCCGCATATGCTAAGAAGGCTAGTCATCGTTAGCGCATTAGGCAATACCCCTTCGCCCAACATCTTTAGGAAGAGTTTGAGCGCTTCATCCCCCTGCTCAACCTGCACATACGCAGATATGATGGAAGTCCAAGACACGACATCACGACACGGCATGTTCTCGAACACCTTCCGGGCTTCCTCCAACATATAATTCTGAGCAAGTGCAGCCATCAAAGAGTTCCAGGAGACGGAATCCTTTGTTCGCATCCACTTGAACACATGAGTCACGTCTCTCATGTTCTTGCACTTGGCGTACATTGTGATCAAACCATTGTTGACATAAGAATTGAACTGCGTACCTGCTTTAATAGCAAGAGAGTGCAACTGCCTCCCTTTCTCGATCGCGCCTACGTTAGCACAGGCGAAAAACCCACTGGTAAAGCTAGAAACACTAGGCAGAGTGCCGAGCTCGTGAAGCTCTGCCAGAAGCTCGAGAGCGTCCTCGTTCCTCCCATTCTGAGCACAACCCGAGATCAACGCCGCCCACGAGATCGAATTCTTAACTGGCATCCTGTGGAAGAACTCCAATGCCTCGTCCAGCATCCCATTCTGGGCGTACCCGGCAAGCATTGCGTTCCAAGACACCACAGTCGGGTTCGGAATCTCCCCGAACAAGCGCCTTGCCTCGTGGATTTCCCCGTTCGAGGCGTACCCCGTGAGCATCGCGGTCATGGATGCGGTCGACTTCTCGGGGTCCCTCTCGAACACCGTCACGGCCTCGACGAGCCGCCCGACACGTGACAGGGCAGAGATCATCGTGGACCACGAGTACTCATTTCTCACCGGCATATCGTTAAAGAACCTGAGCCCCAAATCCAATCCTCTACAGTTTTTAGTATAGGCATTGAGAATCGCCGTCCCGATCACCACATCCCCTTCAAAGCCGGTCTTTAACGCCATCGAACGCAAACTCTCCAAAAGGGTCAAATCCCCAATTCCGGAAACGGCAGACACCGTAGCAGTGAAGCTCGACTGGTCGGGCCTCAGCCAGCCGTCGCTGCACATCTTCATGAAAAGTCCCCAGGCCTCGCGATACTCTTCAACCTGAACATACCCGGATATCAAAACCGTCCAAGAGACCAAATTCTTCTCCGGCATCGACTCGAAGAGCGTCCTCGCCTCGCGCATCAAGTGCCCATGGCAGTACCCGGTCAGCATCGAGTTCCAAGAGGCCACGTCCCGCTCCGGCATTTCGTCGAACAGCCTGCGGGCGTTCCTCAGGTCGCCATTCTGGACGCACCCGCTGATCATGGCGTTGAAGGAGACGACGGTCGGGTCGGGCATTTGGTCGAACAGTTGGCGGGCTTGGGGAAGGAGGCCGGCTTTGGAATAGGCGGAGACGAGGATGGTCCAGGTGCGGGCGTTGCGGTCGGGGAAGGAGTCGAAGAGGGAGTGGGCGTCGGCGAGGAGCCCGTTGCTGGAGAGGCCGGAGATGATGGAGTTCCAGGTGACGGCGTTGCGGTGGGGGAGGTCGTCGAAGAGCCGGCGGGCCTCGGCGATGCGGCCGAGGCGGGAGAGGTGCTGGATGCGGGTGTTGCATAGGTGGAGGTCGGGAAGTGGCGAAGAGGAGAGGAAGCGGCGGAGCAGAGGGAGCGATGACATGTGTGGTGGTGGTGGTGGTGATCGGAGATTGAACACACCATGAAGGCTCCAAATAGAGAATTTTGAATAGAGTAGTTCCAACCCTTGTTAGCAATCACCCGAATAAAACTCTTATTATACGCGAATTTTTTCGTATCTTTCGTAAACGTATAATACTTACGTACTTTTGACATATCCAAATTAGTACATAAATTTTAAGCATGCAAAGTTTTAAACATGTTCCGTATAAATTATTGAAAAATTTGGCACAAAAAACGTGCTAGGAACATATTTAATTAACCAAATTTGATAACATGTTTAAGAATGTGAAGTTTCTCACCTCAATATTTTCATTTTTCGAATATTTCACCGAATTTTTGAACGTATTTTATTTACACTGAGCCGATTTATATTCGTACTTTTGTTGTCCCGAATTTTTTCCGTTTGCCGAATTGCTAACAAGGGTTCCAACCAGGGAAAAATATTTTGGAAAAATATTATTATAAATTTTACTTGGGTTAATTAGCATTTACATCCTGAATTTTATACTAGCTTAGTTCAATATTTTAAGCTCGCTCAATATTTTAAGCTCGTTAAGCTTGAATATTTTAAGCTCATGAAGCTCGATTTCAAGCTAGTTAGGTTTAAATTCAAGTACCTTAATATTAAAAAATTTATTTATAGAAATTTAATTTAAAAAAAAATTAATATCAATTATTAAGGACATATAAATATATAATGTACATAAC
>JANAVB010037919.1:0-66642 GCA_029216955.1 Iris pallida | reverse complement strand
ATCGAGTAAGATGCAAAAGAGAAAATGGCCAAAGAAAGCTTAGGGGAATGCCAAATTCATTTATAACTCAAACAATAAAGCATAGTTTACAGTATCGGCCGATATCCGATACCAGTTTGGCAATGTTCCAATCAGTTACCGATTGATACCGATACTAACCGGTACCGACATTGGGGGTCGCTTCTTCGGTCAATTCAACAAAAAAAATTGAACGGAAAAGACAAATCAGCAAAAGTTTAAAGCATAATAAGATTGTAAAAGTATGTAAATTTTCAGTAGTTTTCTCGATTTTATTTTAACTTTTTAACCGTCTAAATCTAGACGACGGGTGTCTGTCCGACTAGCGTCTAAGCTCTATTCACAAGAACAAGACAGAAAATTGTTTGGGACGAGTTGAAAGATCACCTGGTAAGCTCTTCAGGACCTTCGGATATAACAGTGCCATGGAACACAACGTACTGCATATCTGTCAGAGTGCAGACAGTATCAAAGAGAGCTTCGGCCGGTCCCTGCACGTCACGTACACCACCGTGTACCCCCTCTCCGTGCAGCTCTCGACGGAGACGACGGCCTTCGTCCTGTCACCCCCGCCGCCCTCCGATTCGTCGCCATCGCCCCCGTCCATGTCGTAGTCCCTGTCGGCATACATCTCGGTGCAGCCTCCTCTCCGTGTGCGTAGTACCGTCCACCGACACCGCGGTCTTGGCGGCGCCCTGCCCCCCGTCCCCTCTGAGGATGCGGAGCAGCCGCTTGATCTTCGCCAGGCGGTCCGCGTCGCCTATCGGGGCTCGGGTGGCCTCGTCCGTGATGTAGACCACGGAGGCCATCCTCGAGTTGTGAGTCCACACCTCCGCGGCGACAATGTTGCACTTGAGGTCGGTCAGGACCGCGAAGATCTCCGAGAGGAGGCCCGGCCGGTCCCTCCCGGTGAGCTCGATGGACGTGTGGTTCGAGGCCGACTGGACCCCGACCGATCTTTCCTCGACCGGAAGCTGAATGCTCTCGCTGCTAACGACTGCAAGGAATTAGCATAATTACTTCTCTTTTGGGAAGCATGGACACTTCAAACGTTAGTATTTTGTTGCGTACTCGTCGTGTCAGATACGTATCGGACAAAACAAAAACTCCGAAACAATTAGGATGCGCCAAAGTCAGTGTACGTGTCTCTGCATCCATATTATGTCGTGTCTTATCTGTGTCCGTGCAATGCAACACAGTCCATAACAGAAGGAAACATCCCGGAAATACGTACAGCAAAAAAAACAACTCCTGCTATGAAATTTTGAGAAAGTAGAAAAATCAAAGCGACCGATGGCTTCTTGAAGTCATCAATTGCTCCTGATTTATGACGGAATTTGATACGCAGTTGCATATTTGGACTATATTTTCGAGGAAGTGTGGACACTCCAAAAAAAATTGCACCATGACCGTGTCTGTGTCGTGCAAGACATGTACAGGATGCGACACATACACTCCAAATTACACGAGTGAGTGCGTGCCATAACCATTACCGTTCCCCTATCATGTCGTATCTTTATTTGTGTCGGCATAATACTGATTGTCAACATCACTAGCTTGGAGAAATAACTAACGACCCTGCTACATTGCCCACGGCATGTGGCGACCTTCCATTGGCCCCTGGCCCGGGTTTTAAGGGAATGGGACCTTGTGACAGCAGAGGGGCCAATGGTTGACTGTCACGTGGTTCTGCGGTCACGTCCGCGGTCACAAACGGCAGACAAAATATTAACTCCCAAATGTCATTCTTTGAGAGAGAGGATGGGATCAAAATGATCAGCCAAATTAACTCTCAAACGTCTAAGAGAGTTGAGAATTCACCTGTTGAATGCCATCGATGACTTTGCCATCGCAGAGCTTATTCCCATCTTGGTCTACAACATGGAACACTGCAACCAACAACAAAAAAAAACCCAAAAAATTAACAACAAATATATATATATATATATATATATATTATATATATATTGGAACCAGGTAAATTATTTCTGGAATCGCTCTCACTGGGATTCAAACTCCTGACCACTCGGGCCGCATGCATCTCTCTTAACCACTAGGCTAGAGGTCATTTGCTATATATAATTTCTGGAACGCTCTCACTGGGATTCAAACTCCTGACCACTCGGGCCGCATGCATCTCTTAACACTAGGCTAGAGGTCATTTGCTATATATATATATATATATATATATATATATATATAAAGGGGATCTAGATTCTCGCTATTAAACATCTATGAATGTTTCCAGCAGTATGAATTCGTGTTTTTGGACCGTACAAATTTTTTCCTTAACTACTCAATTTTTCATAAAATTTGACTAATTTGTACCATCCAAAAAAACAGATACAACTAATGCTATTTCGAGAACATTCGAAAATGTTTAATAACAAGTATTCTTATCCTTCTTTATATATAAAGAAGAGTAATTACCATCCATGAACCAGCCCCCATCAGAGGAAATGTAAGCCCTTTTGATGGTGAGGTTCAACTCACTCAGGACCTGCACAACATCCAGCAAACTCCCATGCTTGTTAGCACTGTCCACCTGCAACAAACAAAATAAAAAAAAATGAATGAGAAGCCCTAAAATAACATTAATTGAGAACACTAACAAAGAAAATTGGAGAGTTGCAAAAATTGACTGACCTTCACCAATGTGGCTACATCACTGAAGTGTTATCCACTGTGACCCTGCAAAATTAAGGAAAGAAGAAAAAAGAACACCCTTAATTGGAACATGACCCATTAAAAAAAACAATAGAAAAAGGCCCAAAAAAATAGAAAGAAGAAAATTTCTCAATTCTGAACAGAACATAGCTATTCCAAAAGAGGGTTTTCCTCTCTTTTTTTTCCTGTTCATGACCAACCAAAAAGTTTGAAAAACATAACCAAACTAACAACAAAACTATTGCAAGAACCATACTAAAAGAAGGAAATAAATTCAATAGCAAAGAGAAAAGAGCTGTTGATGACTAATGAAAAGTTTGGAAAAAAGAAAAGACATGCACACTAAGTAAATATAGCTGGGAAAGCTACTAACCTTGGTGGGTTCATTCTGAGGACAAGCTTCTCATACTCATCCTCAACATCAATTGGAGGAGACCCACAGCCCATCATGGTGATGATGGTAGAGAAACTTAAGGAAAAAACAATGAGAATGAAAGAAAGGGAGAGAGAGAGGCTTTCAGTGTTCCTCTTCCTGTAGATTGATGTACTTTAGTTTTTATTTTCCCCTTGTGCTCATGCACCTCACCTCTGTCTTACCACTCACTATTTATTGTTGGTTAAGAGAAGTGTGTGCACTTTTTTTTCTTGATTGACTGCTGTTGGCCCTTCAGATGGCTGAAAGAGGAGGATGGCAGGAAGAGAGAGAGAGAGGAGAGAGAGATGTCTTTCAGTCTTGTTTGCATGGAAGGTGGGTCAGCAAAGACTCACCATACCCATACTACAAATTGGGATATTTTGTAAAACCTCCCCTAAATAATGGGCTAATTTGCGAAATATCCCCTAAAGATCTCGAATTGGTAAAACCCCCTTTCCGTCAAGACGCTGTTTGATTTTGGGTGACGTGGCAATCCGTGTGTGTTAAAATAAAAGTTAGACGAAAATACCCCTGCGTACGTGGCAGGGGTCCTCCAACGGTCTTCTCTCTCTAAAGGAGGAAACACAAATTATTATATTTACAGTAAGGAGGAAACACAAATTATTATATTTACATGAAAATAACAGCATTCAAACATCCAAATGAAGAATTTAAAATTGTATTATAATGCATGTTTAATATCAAGTAACAATGAATTTATACGTAACAGTACTGCGAGCATGCATCATTCTTCATTACTACGACTGCTCTACCACCACCACGAGCTCTCCTCTTAATCTCATCGACGAAAGCCTGCACGTTCGGTCCGACGAGACCTCCCTCGCCACCGCCCTCGCGCCGCCTCCCTCAGCCGCGCACCTCCTCCTGATCCCCTCCGCCTCCCACCGGCTGTCACCTCCCACGCGCCTCCGAGCTCTCCTCCCCACCGGCGCCCCCAGCCTCACCCCGACCCCGTACAGTCCACAGGAACTTCGCGTGTCAGCTGGTCCCAGAACTGCGGGTACCACCACCGGGGTCGGGGTGAGGCTGGGGGCGCCGGTGGGGAGGGAGGACTTACATCAGAACAATCTCTTAAGAGTGTATATAACTTCCTCCCTAACTAACATATGGGGAGGGGTGCACCGTTCCAGTCGCTCAAGCACTCGAGCAGGGGATCAATCACCTTCCCTGAGAAATCGCAGCAAACACCTTGTCGAACTCCTCCCCCGGCGACCGGACCTCCTCCCGTCAGGAACTCGGCGCGAGCTCCTCCCTCACGAACGGTACAGGGGATAGGACCTGCACTCGCGGATCTGTTGGCGATCGGGGCGGTCCGCTCGCGACGCCGAGCCTCGCCGCCTCCACCTCCTTCGGCAGCACGGCCTTCAGCTCCTCCTCGAACCCCACGATCTTGTGGAAGACGGACGACGACGAAGTCGTCTGCGCCGCTGGCGAGCGCGTGCTCCACGAGGACATGGCGAGGTCGAGCGCTCTTGACGCGCCCTTGAGGTTCTCCTCCAGGTGGCCGAGGTCGACGGCTGGCAGAGCGCACAGGAAGGTGGCGGACATGAGCTTCAGGATCTCCACCGCCTCCGCGTCTTCCTGGACGAAATGAGCCCCAGGGAGTTGACGTCCTGGTTGTGCTGCTCCGCGCTCTGGACGTGGTGGTCACGGGTTGGCGAGGTACTGCAGCTCGGAGCAGTAGGAGGCCATGGCGATCTCCGCCCCCTTGAGCCCGTAGTCGAGGCTCGGGTTCCTGTCGCCGGAGAGGTTCGAGAGGAGGCCGTTGTTGTAGAAGTCGTTGACCAGCTCGGACATCTGGGCGAACATGAGCTTCCGATGGCGGCGAAAATACCCTGCAAATTTGAATGCTGTTATTTTCATGTAAATATAATAATTTGTGTTTCCTCCTTACTGTAAATATAATAATTTGTGTTTCCTCCTTTAGAGAGAGAGAGAGAAGATCGTTGGAGGACCCTGCCACGTACGCAGGGGTATTTTCGTCTAACTTTTATTTAACACACACGGATTGCCACGTCACCCAAAATCAAACAGCGTCTTGACGGAAAGGGGGTTTACCAATTCGAGATCTTTAGGGGGTATTTCGCAAATTAGCCCATTATTTAGGGGAGGTTTTACAAAATATCCCTAAATTTTTTTAGGTTAAATTTTAGGAATATTTATTTAGGGTCTCACATATATATAGATATTAGGGTTTTGGTGTAGAAAATGACCGATGTTAGAGTTGGATCTCAAAATTACCGTTCACGTAGGCTATGAACAGTAATTTCGAGATCCAAATTCTAACGTTCGGTCAATTTCAAAATCCAAAACCAAACTAATATCCATATATATGTGAGACCGTTAAAACTAAATAACCCTAAATTTTAATAAATATTTTAGCAATATTTACTTTCTAAATGTTGAAACTTGCATATATTCTTATACTTTTAAATTAGTAAATGCGTCCATTTTTTGGTAGGGAACAATAAAATTTTAAGATATACCTTATTCTTTAACATTCTTTTTGTTGGTTATACAAGAGTGAGGGCAATTTGCTAATTAAGAAAAATAGTGGAGGTATATGATAGTTTCAACATTTATAATGAACACATTTGCTACAATATTTCAATTTTAATTTGATACATTCGTTTTTTTCAATTTGTTACCATAAATTTAATATTAGATCGACAACTTAATATGTCAACTATAATTGCATAATTTAATACCTAAATAATATTAGCAGAAAAAAAATTAATGACAAAAATACTTCCATTTTCTACCCTTCCCCAGTGGAGGGGGTGACGACAACAACAGCGAGATAGCAGCGAATGCAGTTGCAGCCGACGACAATAGACTGGCGGTGGCAGCGATAGCAATGGCTATGACAGTGGCAACATCAGTGGTGATGGCAACAACGAGACAGCATCGAAGGCAGCGAGTGGAGCGGTGGTGACAACGAGGGAAGGGGGATAATTTGGGAACAAAAATTATTATTGTTTTAAGAAAAAAATTATTTATGACGGAAGGTATCAACTTGAAAGTAACTAAATAGTTGATGAGATCATGTGAATTTGTATTCTTTTTTGCATATAGGTCCCTATATGGTATATCTATATGTTTATTTAAGTCCTCCATTTTATTATTTGCTTAGACATTTAAGCAAATAGTAAGTAGTGTGACAAGTCTGTCTTGATAGTGGTGGGTAAAAATTAAATTAATTCTTAATTCTCAGTCTACTGATTCACACATGATATCTCACATGCTTACAGTGGGTTGGAAGAGGAGGATGAATAAGAAGTGGAAGGACAAAAAGAATTAAAAAAAATTATTTAATTTGACCAAATGTTTCTAGTATAAGTTGTGAGAAGACATGACAAAGAACATTGATGGTCCAACGGCATGTTAGCTACACTAAAACAATGAATGTCAAAACCATACTCATTCATTGGTAGAAATTTAAATTTCTACACACATAACAAACACATTGAACAAATTAATATTTGCACTATTTATTATTTGGAGATCAGACTGCAAATTAAATCATTTATAAAGATGTATTTTCTATTATTATTTTTATCTTTAGGTATCAATTGCACATATATAATATATGTTCCAACTTTATATCGCTTGTTAAAAAGAGTCTTATAACATCCTATAAATATGTACTCAAAATATTAAATAACTATTCCTTGAGTTTCATTCTAACATGTTATAATAAAAGGATTCATAATTCCATTAATAGTTATTAAACAAATAATTTTTTAAGAGAGTTGTATAAAATGAAGTTGAGCTAAGGGACTTTTATGCAAAAACCCATATGTAGATTAATAGAAGGGAAGGTGGTATGCAGTACATCACTATATCTGGTCCTTGATGCAGATCTCCCATGTGGATCAGGTGGACTGCATTTGTTACTTTTGTACATTGCTTCCTCTTTACAATTTCACATCCCATATTAATTGTGGAGGAGATTCTTCTTTGAATCACCATATCTAAGTAAATATTTTATAGTCCTTTCTCTATTAATTAACTTGTGGATGGCTTCACATAAGTACATGGCTACTTTCTCTCCCTCTTGCATGGAATCTGGTATGCAAGTTGGTTGCAAAGTTAATATATAGAAGTACATGGCATTTAAATTGAGAGTATCTGGCATTTAAATTGCTCTAGGTAGTAGGAGGATGCCCAAAGGATTCTCTTAGGTGGGGAGATTGAATTGTTCAACTCTTTAGAAGGTTGATCTCCGATTGTTTCTAGAATAACAGTCCTTAGATGTTTATTTTTGAACCATACACATTAGTTTGATAACTATTCAAGTTTGAGTAATTCTATAGAGACACTTTTATTGACATATTTGTTGACACACTTATGTAGCAGGTGATTGGCAGGTGATTTGGCATTCCATGTCACCCAAATTAATTGAGGGCTATTATTATTTTTTTGTATGTCCAATTTTGTATGGAAGGTTTCCAATCTTTGGCATGTGTTACAATTTGCATTGCCAATTATTATTCACTTGCCAAAATTGTCCATGTCCATTTAATTAGTTCATGTGTTGCAATTTTGCATGGCCAATTAATTATTCACTTGCCAAAATTGTCCATGTCAAATTAATTAGTTCACAATCCATGCAAAAGATTCAATCTTCTTGCATGTATAGAATCCAAGCAATCCACCCTCGTCAACTTGATGAGCAGGCTCCAACGAAAGTAAAATAATTTGTACAAAATTTTAAAATAATTTTCGTAAGATTTTGAACTAATCTGTACGGTCCACAAACAGAAGCAACAACTATTATTTCGAAGACATCCAGAAATATTTAATAGCGGAGATCCCAGTCATATTTATATCATGAGTATATTCTAACTAACTATACTATAATATGTTCTTTCTAGGATGGGTAATAAGATTTGGGATATTTTAGCAAATATCTCCATTCAAAATATAGAAAGTAGAATATATCCATAATTTTTTTTAAAATAGCAAATGCTCTCATTCCTTTTTATGGAACAAAAAAAATTTTAAATTTTAAGCTTAGTTATGATTGAATATATCTATATTTTGAATGGAAAAATTTGCTAAATATATCTCATAAAATTTTAAGCTTAGTTATGATTGAATACTATATTAGCAATTGTTAGTTCTTATCTTGCACGTACATAACACTTAAATTAATAATTATGTACCATCCGTAAAAAAAAAAATGCTCAGCCGTCGGGATGACCACCCGTGTGGAGACTAGCCTTAGCACGGACCGCTTTCGCCTTCTCTGACCTGAATTTGTACTCAGGAGTGGTCATCTCCTCCTACATCTTCTAGAAGAATTCATCCTTCAGCCACTTGCACTAATTTCCAGAAAGCATGGCCAAAGTTTTCTAGTCATTGATCGCATCCTTTAACCTTTTGCTAGGACTTAAGTATTTCCTCCAATATTATAAATACAACACACTCCATAAAAGAATAGAGTATCTCCCTGGCCTTCTCCATATAGTCTTCTTAGTAAGTTAGGCGACAAGACAAAGTAGTATAACCTATATACATAAGAGCTCTCCCGAGAGTATATATACGTGGGGTGAGATCTCGGAATTGAACCCCACGGGAGCGGCTGGGTGGCAGTGACCAGGGCTCGCTAGCGGATCCAGAATTATAATGGGATTCGGAGACAACGCCTTCAAAATAAAATTGGAGTATAATAATATGTTAAAAATAAAAATTTACTGGAGGCCCCGCCCCCCCAGTCCCTACTATGTGGATCCGCCACTGCAGGGAATGAGGGGAAAGGTCAAAATGGTGACCGCCTTTACAAAATGTCAAAACTGTGGGCAAACAAAAAATAATGACCAAAACCACCCAAACATCCATAAAAAAAAAAACCCAAGCACAGGCTCGCTAAGTCTAGACCCAGGGATGTCTAAACCATAGCCTTTCCCACATGGCGAATGATCTCCGCAAGCAGCAGCGCCTCAGTGAATATCCAAGCCTCGAATCTAGCCTTGTTGCGATTCTTCCAGAGTACCCACACAATTGCGCCGCAACAGTCCGTATCTCTTTACGCATCCCGGTCGCGCCCCAAGCCTGTAACTGCCCAATGATTCCCGCCTCCTCGCTCCTCATCATGTACAGTCCGTGTATATATATATATATATATATATATATATATATATATATATATATATATATATATATATATATATGTGTCACCCCCATGCAATCATCATGTACTTGCAACACTTTTCGGTGCATGATGATAACATGGGGGGTGATACATACCACCAACCCATAGGGTGGCACCTCATCACCTCCCTTATTCTCTCTCTCTCTCTCTCTCTCTCTCTCTCTCTCTCTCTATATATATATATATATATATATATATATATATATATATATATATATATATATATATATATATATATATATATATACACACACACACACACTGGTGCGGATCAAATTTTGGCGGGGTGTCCCGCCAAAGCTCCCCCTATACCACGGCAGGAGGGTCCGCATGGAGCCCGTGCGTGCGTCCGCTCGATCCAGCTGTCGAAAACGACGGGACTCCGTGGACGGGTCTGCCCAATTCTGAGGCCGTGAATCGAACGTTGAGCGTCAAAGGAATTGCAAATGAGACTCCCCGTTGGTTTCTTAACCTTCTTGCAAGTCTTCATGCTGGTGTGGTTTGAATTAACTTTAGTCACTCCATGCATATTTGTACTCAAGCATCATACAAACTCATCACCCATCAAAAGTTTAGTCAGAAATTTATGTATGACAACAACTCACAAAGCATATAGTGACATCATCTGATAAGTATCACCGTTACCAAATCCTCCCTATGTTATAGAGTTGAAGTTGAATTACTTGTTTGACATTCCAAGCTTCTTTTCCTGAGCTCATCTTTATATAATTCTATGTATCTAAAGAACTATAGATTGATGTTGTTAGGCCTCAAAAATATTTTAAAAAAAGCAAGAACCATACCAAGTTGTGTTGAAATTAATGGTAGTTGCAACTTGGATACAATTAATAAAATGAACCGTCTCAGTTAACTAAAGCAGCAATCTTGAACTATAAAGTTCTGTATGTAGAGTAGACTTTTTATATAATATATACATACTGAACCCTAATGTGTAGATAGAGGGGGTGCAGTGCACATTAAATCTCCCTCTAAATACTAATATACAATAGAAGGACTGTCAAATAGTGAAAGCAGGATTACTTTTTAAACTATATAGCCTAGGTATATCAAGTTGCATATTTGTCTGTTGTAGCCCAACCTATATAAATAAGAGAATCACCTCTCTCTCTCTCTCTCTCTCAAAAAAAAAAAAGCTTAGACAAACACTTTTAGCAAAAAAGGACCCGTAGCTTAAAAAAATTCTCGCATTTTTATTTCGGCACAGTTTACACCAATTTGATTTATGTCGTTAACAGACGTTAAATTATACCTGAAATGACGATTATACATATGCAAAAACTCCTCCTCCCATTCCCCCCCCCCCCCCCCCCCCCCCCCCCCCTCTTCTCTCTCTCCAGCAGCACTCCATCTTTCTACGTCGACGGCGGTGGCGGTGCAGCATGGATGGGACGCAGGTGAGGGCGCGGGGAGGAGGGGGGGAGTGAGGGTGGCCAACGCCGGTGGAGAGAGGAGGGGATGAAGGGTATTTTGGATATTTTAAAAAAAGTACAATCATTAATTTTCACTCCAAACGTTTAGTAGACGGGACATTTTAGTTAAAATATATATTACGGAAGAGTTTAATCGCTACAAACATATAGTAGGCATTATTTTACGAAATATATATGTTTCGAACTTCCGACCACTTGGGCCGCATGCGTCTCTCTTAACCACTAGGTTAAAGGTCATTTGCTATATATATATATATATATATATATATATATATATATATATATATATATATATATATATATATATATAATAATAATAATAATAATAATAATAATATGATATCCCTGCTCATGAACTGTTGTAAATAGTGATATATGCATCACATTGTACCTACATATATTAAAAGCAACATTGGAACAGTGATGGACCAACCATGTGCATGCATATTTGAGCTGAGGAGAGGTTCAGAAAACAAAAACATGGTGAATACTGTATAGTGGCCAAGCGGCGCCTCTCAACCAAAGGAGTGCCCTATTTTTAACAGTAATCCATGTGTATCACACACCGTGGAGGTTGTCAGAGTGGATCATGTGCATGTAGGATAGGTGCGTGTTCCACTCTGGTTCTCTTCCCTGACGCCAAAGAGATGCGGTGTTTCAGTACATTTTTCATATCTATCTCGTACACATGCATGGCACCATATTTTGGATATTTATCGTAATTGTTGTTGACAGAACCGGTGGTCCAAGGTAAGTCTGACAAGATTTCGGATTTGAACAACTCCAGATTCAGCATGGATTCAACGGAATCGTAATAGAGGTCGAGGTCGCATGCATGCGACCCTCCATAATCGATCTGCAATAATAGTCAATGGACAACCAAAATTAGCTTCGGATAGGACAATCCAACACCATGGGCCGGCCCTGATTGTTGATAAAAATATTGGACTCTTAGAATTTCATCTCTCGTAAACTTCAACTTCATCTTGATCTTTAAAATGCCATCTCTCCTAAATTTCGACTTTACCTTGGATCTTTAATTTTTGCGATGTCCGACGTAACGTACGAAACTTTGTGCACACTGCGCGACATATCATTTTGGTCCACTACCTCCAATTTTCTCACACACCCCACGCCTCCCCTGCGGTTCGATTTCGAGACCATCCGCCTTGCCAAGGAGATTATGTCTTCCTCGGACCACAAGAGTCAGTTGAGTTCGGTTCACCTTGATCTTGTTCCTAATTAGAAGAGTGCTTCTAATTATAATTAGTGCCTGATTAGTTTCTTGAGAGCAAAGTAAATGATTACGGAGATTAGTGATTATATGATTAGCAGCATCTTGATCTCTGAACTCTCCATCTTTTCAAGAGAGTAATATTTGTTGTTAACTTAAAGATAGCAAAGCATCAAGTTTATCACCCTTCTTAGAGCATCCTTAATAAGGCTCATCCTCGTACCCAATTTTTACATTCAAAATTTTGAAACTTATTTTGTACAATAATAAGTCTCATTTCTATTTCCAATTTCGGTTCGATCCCATCTATAGGTGGTAAGAATTGGGCCTCTCTAGATTGTAGAAACTTATTTTGTAGAATAGTAAGTTCCAATTTGGAGCCCAACTTTCTAGATTCTAGATTTACATTATCTTTCTTTTTCATATCAATATTTGACCACACAATCTTTTGGATTGGAACTCATTCTATCATTTCCTACTATGTTGATACAAATTCAATATATTCTACATTTACTTTTTTTTAAAATTTGAACCCCAAATTGTATTGGAGTGTCACAACTACTAACGATGCTCTTAACATACAAATTTAAATCGAGACGTTCATCAAACTACTATACGTATTCCAGTTAAAGTTCAGGCCACTACTTCGCCTATCCTAGTGTTGGTGAGAGTTTGTACTTATATTATGTTTCGTAGATCGAATATCGATTTTATGTGCCGATCAAAAAAAAAAAAATGTGCCGATACGAGAAGATTCAAACTTAAATTTTTCTGATATCATGTTAATATTTATGCTACCGCACCAAAATTCTAGAATATTGATGAAAGAATTAATACTTAACATTATGCTCGGCCCGTAAAAAAAATAAAAAAAGGCAAACCTTCCAATGTCCAAGATTTGGATTTGGATATTCCAAAAAAAAAAAAAAACTTTCATCCCATTTATTAATATAAATTTGTATTTATATCTCACTTTTTAATTTTATTAGACTTACATTCACTTTTTGTCAAAAAAAAAATATTTTTTTTTCTTGAAAAACAGTGAAAAAAATTGGAATGAAAGGTAAAAAATATCTTAATAAAAAAGAGGGTCTAATGTATATTTATTGAGTAGAAAGAGCATCATCATCAACCATTCCTTCCTCTAAAAAAAAAAAAAAATCTAATGCTTCCACTTCTTTTCTTCTCGCCCCTCTTAGGCTCGAAGGCGACGTTTGTTGGAGATTTGGAGTCTACCATGGCCAAGGTGATCCCAATGCGTCCAGGTTATTCAGGGACCACATGTTCGAACACCTCATCAATATTTGTATGTTTTCTTAATCTGGATTTGGCGCATTTTCTTGGTGTTTTTTTTTTTTGGTGGATTGCTGAGGCTTGGTGGGTTGTCCCATCTCGAAGGAGATACAATAGATGATATTAGGATTTGGATCTTCAAATTATCCAACGTTAGTAGGTGTCCAAATCATTTTCACTAGCCTATGTAAATAATGATTTGGAGAATCAAACACTAACGTTAAACAATTTGGAAAAGCAAATCTTAATATTAACTATTATGTGAGATCATGTTACTAAATAATCCAAATTTTAATGGCACAAATTTTTTTTGTAAATTATATAATATGTGCAAGTTCGACTCGGAATAAAAGTTCATCTGACTCATGTTGATATGTGTTAAGTGTTATTGGACTTTAGTCCCACATTGCCTAGAATGATAGGAGAGGAGGCTAGCCTCTCTTATATATATGTAGTCTCTATTCCAATAATAATCAATCATTTAAAATCTCTACATGGTATCAGAACCTAAACTTGCTTAGAATACCGTCAGAGCCACCTTTTTCACACAAACCCTACCCCTAACCTCGCCCTCCCTTCCCCCCCCCCCCCCCACGTCGTCGCTGCCGCTGCAGCTACTGCGCCACTGCTCCCGCTGCAGCCACTGCTGAGCCGCTGCGGCTGTGCCGCTCCCGCTGCCGCTGCTGTGGGTGCCTCCGTGCACACCACTTTTAGGACTCCTACTGTGTAGGTAAGCCTGAACTTGAAATTTATCTCATCTGTGGCACCTACGGTGTAGGTAAGCCTAAACTTGAGATTTATTTCATCTGTGGCACCTACAGTGTAGGGAAGCCTAAAATCGTTCTTAAAGATTTATCTCATATAAGATTCTCAAGGAGATGCCGATGATGCCTAGATCCGATGAAACCAGACATATTCGGATTTAGGAGAGGACGACGAGGACAAGCGTGAGTCGTGGCGCAAGTGTGACGTGATCGAGAAGAAGCATTGTCACGACCCGCACCCATTTTTTTTTTTTAAAACGGATACGAGACGTGTCCAAGCCAGCCTACGCCGCAGTGTCGGCGGTAGAACGCTGTCACGGCCATGAAGATCAAATCACAAATAATGCTCATTCACATAATTAATTTAACTTACAATATTCACAAGTTTTACATTTGCTGAAAAAATATAAACTTGTACAAATATTTGAATGACTACAACTCTACTAGCTAGCTAATCTCTAGGCTTTCCGTCTGCAAGTATACCCATCACTCCCCAAGCTAAGTGAATCCTCGGCTAACCTGAAAATGTTGGTTTCCAGTCAGGAATGGAACGAGCACAATTCACTGAATGCAATTTCAAATAAAGAAAATGACTATAAGACAAAGGTTAGGCATCAATCATGAGTTTTGAAAATAACAGTAAAGCCGTAAGAAAAATCAATAGTAATAAATAGACCAATATACTTTCCACCGTTAGAAGTACCTTTGACATGTGATCGGTCTGGGGTACTACACCGCACGGTCTACGAGATCTACTGCATAAAGTAAACAAGGTCTACAAGATCTACTGCATAAAGTAAACAAGGTCTACAAGATCTACTGCATGAAAGTAAACAAGGTCTACAAGATCTACTGCATGAAAGTAAACAAGGTCTACAAGATCTACTGCATGAAAGTAAACAAGGTCTACAAGATCTACTGCATGAAAGTAAACAAGGTCTACAAGATCTACAATGTCTACGAGATCTACAAGGTCTACGGTCTGATCACACATCCTTGGTACTTCTCATTCCCGACTCAATAATTTATAATAGAGTATAAAATCACATAACCAATGACTAATCAATGAAATATAGTAAAGATCAATATCGAAATGCAGACAATAAACTGTACTCGCCTGGGGTCCTTTGCTGGTGAAACCGACAATCTGAACTACTCAAAGTGCCCCAATAGTCAAAACCCGTACAACAATCCCCGAAAGCTGAAATAAATAATACCAATGTTCTTAGAATAGTCAAATTAGCTAGGATTGTCTGTCCTTAAGTCCAATTCTGGACACAGGGGCAAAACGGTAATTTCGGACCAAAACGGTGTCCGCCGTTGGACCCGTTTTGCACCGAAAAGCGTGCCAGAGTCAACGGTCTCTAAAGTCGTCAAACTACATGTCTATGGATCCAGTTTTCTGATACGAACCCAACCGTATGTCCAGAGTTGGATTCCGGCAGACCGTGCACAAAATCGCCCGTTGAGTGGGACCGTGGGGCCCGCAAAACGGTAAATTTATCAACGGTCTCAGAATAGGACCAAACTTGGCATACAGGACCAGAAAAACGATACGGTTCTGTTGGCGCAAGTTTCGTCTCGATCTGACGAGCGTGCACGAAGTAATTGGGAAATTTGTAACGTGCACGATACGGTAAATTTCGACGGATACGCATCAAATTCGTCGCTGTAGTATTCTCTTCTTGCTTCCCCTTGTCGCCCTTCTTCTCTCTCTTCCAAACGAAACAGTTCCGCTTGATGTGGCCCTTCTTACCACAATGGTAACACTCTGAGTCCTCGTAACGACCCTTGGACTTCCCCCTGCTCTTGTCTCTGCCACCACCTGGACCCCTGCTTTTGCCCCTTCCGCAGCTCTCTGAAACAAGTGCCTCTGAGTGGTGGGATGTGGATGAAGTGCCCTGAGATCGTCTCCGCATCTCTTCATTCAGCACCCCGCTCTTGGCAAACTCCAGACTGACCACGCCCTCTGGAGCAGAAGCGATCATAGATACTCGTACGGTCTCCCACGAGTCTGGCAAAGTACACAGCAGCCACAGTCCCTGAACTTCGTCGTCGAACTTGACTCCCATAGAAGATAGCTGGTCAACCACGCCCTGGAACTCACTCAAGTGGTCCGAAATAGACGCCCCATCCTTGTATCGCAGATCCATCATCGTTCGGATCAGGAACAACTTGTTTACCCCGGTCTTCTTCGCATACAAGGATTCCAGCTTATCCCACAACGTCTTCGCGTGCTCAATATTGGCAACGTGGTTGTACACGTTCTCGTCCACAAACTGCCGTATGTACCCACACACTTGTATATGCTCGAATGTCCAGTCCTCCTCGGATTTATCACTGGGCTTCTCGGATGCAAACACGGGTAGATGCATCTTCTTGACAAACAACAAATCTTTCATCTTGCTCCGCCAATAGTGATAGTTTGTGCCATTAAGATTCACCATGCGCACCGGCTTCGCGTCCATCTCTCATCTCTGGTTTCTCTGTCAACTACTGACACTCCTTCTTAGGGGTGTAAAATGGACAAAGTAGTCCGTTGTCCGTACGTGTCCGGCTCGATAAATGGTTCGACCGCGGGCCGTCCGATTGATTAACGAACAAAACTTGGACATATTTTTTGGTCCGTTTAAAAATCGGACACGGACACGGTCATATCCATGTCCGGTCCGAATTTGTCCGCAGACCGTCCGATAGTGGAAACTCCTTTTGATTTTGCATCAATTATGTCATATCATTTTGGTTTTGTATCAATTTATTGTTGTTCGGTCTCGATTTTCATTAACCTTTTACCATTGTTTGTTGTATTCTATAACCTTCCATTATATTTTCTTTCAACTTGATTTTTTTTAGCAACTATCAAGTAATCTTGATAAAATAATAGCTTTTGATAATATATTTAATTTGTCCGCGGACCGTCCGATTGAATTAACGAACAGTAGTTGTCAGTGTCCGTCCGGCCCGAATTCGAACAGTGGACTGTCCGTGTCCGTCCGTCCGAACTCATTTTTATTTCCGGACCGAACACGGACAATGGACTGTCCGTGTCCGTCCGACCCGTTTACACCCCTACTCCTTCTGAATTCCAGAACCTGGCTCTGATACCACTCTGTTGGGAAAGAAACGCGGAAACCTTTTCCCAAACCGGAGAGTACCTGCGAGAGGACCGAGCAATACAACGCACGAACCCAAAAAAAAAATCACGCAAAACAATCCACGCAGACACAGAGAATTTTTGACGTGGAAAACCCTTGCGGGAAAAAAAACCACGGGACGATCGGAGTCCAACCCTGAGAAGCCTCCACTAATGGAATAGAAGAATTACACCCTCTACAAACTTCTCCCGATCCAAATCGGATCCCCACAACACTTAGAAGCAAGAACAATGATTACAAGGCTACGAAGAACGAGAACGACGAGTAGAGATTACCCGAATCCGATTCTCCTTCGAAAAGCACCTTCGATCCTCCGTCTTCTCTTCCAAAGTTGTAATGGCACTCTTGCCTCCTTCCTCTCTCTTTTCTTGTGTGTTCTACGATGAATAGGGTTAGGAATAACCAAATATTAACTCCCTTAATCCGCAGCAAAATCTGGACCATTAGATTAGATCCAACGGTGAAAAATTACCCCAAATTTTCGCTCAGCCCCGACGACACAGAGTTCGGCCAGAACTCTGTGTCGGGCAACCAGAACCTATCGGCCACATTCTGGAGTGGCCAGACCGAGTTCGGCCCGAACTCGCCCTGGGACCGAGTTCGGCCCGAACTCGGCAGCCCCAGTCCAGAACCCCCCTTTGGGTTGGCAGCAGCAGCAGCAACTCCGCGTCGCCTACTTTCCGAACTTCTCCGACATCGGACGGCGCTCGTCGCACTCCGGGATCTTCTCCACATAGGTTGGGAACCCCACCCACTCCAACATTATGGCATGTTAGCAACGGACTAGAGATGGAAATGTGGACACGTGTTTCATATGCACATTTTTGTCGTCATGCAGTCGCTAATCCTTTGCTATTCAACTACGGTTCATATTTCGTCGCTGATATCAGTCATTATTTTGATGAAGTTTTGTAGTATATTTTTAATCTAGAGTTTAACTTGAGCGTCAAAGAGAATTGCAAACCGTTGGTTTCTTAACCTTCTTGCAAGTCTTCATGCTTGTGTGGTTTGAATTAAACTTTAGTGACTCCATGCATATTTGTCAAGCATCATACAAACTCATCACCCATCAAAAGTTTAGTCAGAAATTTATGTATGACAACAACTCACAAAAGCATAATAGTGACATCATCTGATAAGTATCACCGTTACCAAATCCTCCCTATGTTATAGAGTTGAAGTTGAATTACTTGTTTGACATTCCAATCTTCTTTTCCTGAGCTCATCTTTATATAATTCTATGTATCTAAAGAACTATAGATTGATGTTGTTAGGCCTCAAAAATATTTAAAAAAAGCAAGAACCATACCAAGTTGTGTTGAAATTAATGGTAGTTGCAACTTGGATACGATTAATAAAATGAACAGTCTCAGTTAACTAAAGCAGCAATCTTGAATTATAAAGTTCTGTTACTTCTGTGTGTAGACTTTTTATATAATATATACATACTGAACACTAATGTGTAGATAGAGGGGGTGCAGTGCACATTAAATCTCCCTCTAAATACTAATATACAATAGAAGGACTGTCAGATAGTGAAAGCAGGATTACTTTTTAAACTATATCGCCAGGTATATCAAGTTGCATATTTGTCTGTTGTAGCCCAACCTATATAAATAAGAGAATCACCTCTCTCTCTCTCTCTCTCTCTCTCTCTCTCTCTCTCTAAAAAAAAAAAAAAAAAAAAAAAAAAGCGCTTAGACAAACACTTTTAGCAAAAAATGACCCATAGCTTAAAAAAATTCTCGCATTTTTATTTCGGCTCAGTTTACACCAATTTGATTTATGTCGTTAACAGACGTTAAATTATACCTGAAATGACGATTATACGCATGCAAAAACTCCTCCTCCCATTCCCCCCCCCCCCCCCCCCCCTCTTCTCTCTCTCCAGCAGCACTCCCTCTTTCTCCGTCGACGGCGGTGGCGGTGCAGCATGGATGGGGCGCAGGTGAGGGCGCGGGGAGAGGGGGGGGGGGGGGAGTGAGGGTGGCCAACGTCAGAGGCGGAGCCAGGATTCAAATTCTGACGGGGCCGTATTAATTGTATATAAAATTAGAGGATGGAAGAATTAGGATCAATTCACTTTCAACTTTTCTAAATTTTTTGGAAGGAATTTCAGATGGAAGAATCTCATTATTAGAGGATGTCAATGGCCCTTTAGGAGTGGCCGAATCTAATTAATTTGCTCTCTTATTTTGAAAAAGCTTATCAATTGTAACATGTTTTCCCATTTCATTACCAAGTTCACAATAATCCTGTAAAAACAACATCCAACATGAAACTAAAAAAAAAGACAATAACATTATTGTCAATGACTACAAAAAAATTAACAATTTAATATGTAGAACTTATAAAATAACAAACAATATTCTTTCATGCATCACATATGAAGAAAAAAAAAATCTAATTACCGAGTGTTATTGTAAAACAAAGTATAAACATCATACCAGGAATAGAAAATATGGTCTCTCCGCCGAAAAGCAAACAAAATTTGAGAAAGGGACAGCTCGAGATTTTTCTGGAACAAGGTTGAACGAGAGATGGAGATATAGAGATTAAACGAAGGGATCAATTTTATTTCTTTTCTTTTTTTTTTGGAGAAAATATGGTACATTCTCTTATTTTGGTAATTTTTTTGAGAAAGAAATAAGCTAATTATGTAGGTTTAGAATTAATAAAATATTTTGAAATATATGTTGGGACTTGAGATAGATGTAATCAAATCAAATCTCAAAAGAAATTTATCAGAACTTTAGTTTTTAAATATTTGGTAATAGGTGGAATGCTATATATGGCATTATTCCAACATTTAAAGGTGTATAAAATCTATCAGCTCCTATCTATCCGAAAATATGTAAACTTTCTATCACAATATCCTCCGTAAATATTTGCACTTTCTGTTCGCACGAAAAAATATTCGGATTATTTTTTTTTTTTTGGGGGGGGAGGGGGGGGGGGGGGGGGGCGTGGCCCCCCTTAGACTCCTAATAGATCCACCTCTGGCCAACGTCGGTGGAGAGAGGAGGGAATGAAGGGTATTTTGGATATTTTAAAAAAAAGTACAATCATTAATTTTTACTCCAAACGATTAGTAGACGGGACATTTTAGTTAAAATACATATTACGGAAGAGTTTAATCGCTGCAAACATATAGTAGGTATTATTTTACGAAATATGTCTATCCAAGAAAAAAGAATCGGTGCATGATGATAGCATGTGGGGGGTGACAAGTAGACACCCTCCATAGGGTGGTACCTCACCTCCCTCATCCTCTATATATAGAGAATAAGGGAGGTAGGGTGCCACCTCACGGGGGGGTGTCTACTTGTCACCCTCCCATGCTATCATCATGCACATGGGTGCATGATGATAGCATGTGGGGGGTGACAAGTAGACACCCTCCATAGGGTGGTACCTCACCTCCCTCATCCTCTATATATAGAGAATAAAGGAGGTAGGGTGCCACCTCACGGGAGGGTGTCTACTTGTCACCCTCCCATGCTATCATCATGCACATGGGTGCATGATGATAGCATGTGGGGGGTGACAAGTAGACACCCTCCATAGGGTGGTACCTCACCTCCCTCATCCTCTATATATAATATATATATATATATATATATATATATATGACTAGGACTCTAGTCATGGAAGTCCCTTTTAAAATCCCTGCTCATGAACTGTTGTAAATAGTCATATATGCATCACATTGTACCTACACATATTAAAAGCAACATTGGAACAGTGATGGACCAACCATGTGCATGCATATTGGAGCTGAGGAGGTTCAGAAAACAAAAACATGGTGAATACTGTATAGTGGCCAAGCGGCGCCTCTCAACCAAAGGAGTGCCCTATTTTAACAGTAATCCATGTGTATCACACACACACCGTGGAGGTTGTCAGAGTGGATCATGTGCATGTAGGATAGGTGCGTGTTCCATTCTGGATCTCTTCCTTGACGCCAAAGAGATGCGGTGTTTCAGTACATTTTTCATATCTATCTCGTACACATGCATGGCACCATATTTTGGATATTTATCGTAATTGTTGTTGACAGAACCGGTGGTCCAAGGTAAGTCTGACAAGATTTCGGATTTGAACAACTCTAGATTCAGCATGGATTCAACGGGATCGTAATAGAGGTCGAGGTCGCATGCATGCGACCCTCCATAATCGATCTGCAATAATAGTCAATGGACAACCAAAATTAGCTTCGGATAGGACAACCCAACACCATGGGCCGGCCCTGATTGTTGATAAAAATATTGGACTCTTAGAATTTCATCTCTCATAAACTTCAACTTCACATTGATCTTTAAAATGCCATCTCTCCTAAATTTCGACTTTACCTTGAACTTTATTTTTTGCGACGTCCGACGTAACGTACGAAACTTTGTGTTGGGTCCACTTTTCCAAATTTTCACACACACACCTCCACGTCTGTCCTGCAGTTCGATTTCAATACCGTACCTCTCATTGCTGACCACAAGAGCCAGTTGAGTTCAATTCACCTTATCTTGTTCCTAATTAGAAGAGTGCTTCTAATTATAATTAGTGCCTGATTAGTTTCCTGAGAGCAAAGTAAATGATCACGAAGATCAATGATTATATGATTAGCAGCATCTTGATCTCTGAACACTCCAACTTTTCAAGAGATAAATATTTGTTTTTTTGTTTGAAGAAGGAGATAAATATTTGTTGTTAACTTAAAGATAGCAAAGCATCAAGTTTATCACCCTTCTTAGAGCATCCTTAATAAGGCTCATCCTCTTACCCAATTTCTACATTCAAAGTTTTGAAACTTATTTTGTATAATAATAAGTCTCATTTCTATTTCCAATTTTGGTTCGATCCCATCCATAGGTGGTAAGAATTGGGCGTCTCTAGATTGTAGAAACTTATTTTGTAGAATAGTAAGTTCCAATTTGGAGTCCAACTTTCTAAATTCTATATTTACATTATTATTATTTTCCATATCAATATTTGACCACACAATTTTTGGGATCGGAACTCATTCTATTATTTCCTACTATGTTCATACAAATCCAACACATTCTAAATTTACTTTTCTTTTCTTTTTTTAAATTTGGACCCCAAATTGCATTGGAGTGTCACAACTACTAACGATGCTCTTAACATACAAATTTAAATCGAGACGTTCATCAAACTACTATACGTATTCCAGTTAAAGTTCATGCCACTACTTCGCCTATCCTAGTGCTGGTGAGAGTTGGCACTTATATTATGTTTCGTCGATTTTATGTGCCGATCAAAAAAAAAAAGAAAAAAAGGTGCCGATAGGAGAAGATTCAAACTTAAATTTTTCCGATATCATGTTAATATTTATGCCACCGTACCAAAATTCTAGAATATTGATGAAAGTTGAGGATTAATACTTAACATTATGCTCGGCCCTGGTAAAAAAAAAAAAAAAAAAAAAAAAGGCAAACCTTCCAATGTCCATGATTTGGATTTGGAGATTCCAAAAAAAAAAAAATAATAATAACTTTCATCCCATTTATTAATATAAATTTGTATTTATATTCCACATTTTAATTTTATTAGACTTACATTCATTTTTTGTAATAAAAAAAAAAAATTTGACAAACAGTGGAAAAAAGTGGGATGAAAGGTAAAAAATGTCTTAATAAAAAAGAGGGTCTAATGTATATTTATTGAGTAGAAAGAGCATCATCATCAACCATTCCTTCCTCTAAAAAAAAAAAAATCTAATGCTTCCACTTCTTTTCTTCTCGCCCCTCTTAGGCTCGAAGGCGACGTTTGTTGGAGATTTGGAGTCTACCATGGCCAAGGTGATCCCAATGCGTCCAGGTTATTCAGGGACCACATGTTCGAACACCTCATCAATATTTGCATGTTTTCTTAATCTGGATTTGGCGCATTTTCATGGTTTTTTTTATTTATTTATTTGGTGGACTTGGTGTGTTTGATATTAGGGTTTGGATCTTCAAATTATCCAACGTTAGTAGGTGTCCAAATCACTTTCACTAGCCTATGTGAATAATAATTTGGAGAACCAAACACTAATGTTAAACAATTTGGAGAAACAAATCTTAATATTAACTATTATGTGAGATCATGTTACTAAATAATCCAAATTTTAATGGCACAAAAAAATTTTGTAAATTATATAATATGTGCAAGTCCGACTTGGAATAAAAGTTCATGTGACTCGTTATACTCAAATTTAGTCCGTGTAATTTTTTTTTTCTATAATATATTTAAATGTGATATCAAGACACAAGTTATTTAATCAGACTAAATAAAAAATTTGGTACAGTCACTGTCAAAATTCTCTACCTCTTTCGTCACTCTAACAATGTGACGCTCTCAATCTCTTCTACCTTTCTCTTTCTTTCTCTTGGAGGTAATTGAACAACATAACAAATTACAATTTTATTCTTGAATATAAATATCTATGACTTCAGAGGGCCGAGGACATCATATATATAGATTTCTTTTCTTACAGATTTCTGGATATGCGATCATGCGATTTATGTCTACAAGTCTATTGCATACATATACCAAGTTCAAATTCAATACTTTATAGGCCTTCTGTGTGTTGATAATGCTATTGTATCATTGTCGATGGAAAAAAAAAACTACATAAACATTAAGCTTTGAGGGCAACACTACTAAAGTTTGTCTCGGGTCTCCAAATTTAAAGTCCAACCATGTTTATGTAATGTAAGAACGGGATTCATTCCCAATCTTCGCCCCAGACCCTTAAAAACCTTGTACCATCCAGTCTGATTCTCCGAACGACTGAATATAACACTTTCGATCCCAACTAACATCATGAAGTTCGAGTTCTCTAGTCTAGTGATATTAGAGCGGACACCCAGAAGGACCGGCAAGGTTTGAGTCCCCCAATTGTGTGTGAACACGTGGGATTTCAAAAAAAAAAAAAAAAAACTAACATTATGAACATTTATGTATTTATTTTCCAAAGTAAAAAAATAAAAAAATGGATACACCTAGCTTTCGGTATTCCTTGAAGCACCATCTAAATGAGGCCACATGAGTCCAATATTTCAGTTTTTTTTCTTGGAGGGATAACATTTAGAATGCTACACATTGAACGAGCAATTCAATAGATCTGATTAACTTCATATTATAAAGTAACTACTCACTCGACACAATAAAGGAGGATTTCAGCCCTCCCTGCAATCTGAGCCAGAGTTCCAGGGGCTTCTAAGGCCTCGTTTGGTTCGCGGAATCATAGAATTGACTCAATTGAGAAAGAAAAGTCATTATTTTGCTATGTTTGGGTGCAAAAACAATGAGGAAGAAATGAAAGTAACAAGGATTCACTTTTTCATCTTTAAGTATTTAATTTACCTTCCAATTTCTCTGAACTTGCCTACTACCAAATACCAATAATTCTCTGAACTTCAAACTTACAAAGAGTATATAGAGACGGAGAACACCTGGAACTCTTCCTCTCAGAGGTTCACTTGGATGATCGTCACATCATTGATGCCAGATACCATACCATTTTATTCGAAAATGCGAATGCTGATTTAATGAGCCATTCAAGAATAAACTTTATCATCACAAAAAATAATGTTAATACTTGATATTTGTTAATGTCTGTTGAATTTGAGTACATCTTTTTTATTGAAGCTTCTGAAATGGTTCCTCTCTTGGATCTTGGACAGATAAAAAGGGAGACAAGAACTTTTCGGTCTCCCTCAAAGGTTCAGGGGATATTACAGAAGTACTGAACTCCTTCAGGTAATCATGTATATTGTTGACCCGCAATCTACAACCTCGACTTTTCATGGTACTCAAAAAATGACAAAAATAATAAGTTGCAACACTCAAAAGGGGCAAAATGATCCTGTACCAATTATACGAAGCCTTTAGATAGTTCGAACAGACAAAACTAAAGCGGCAAAATGAGATTGTCAAACAAGCATCGAGTGGTTTAGGTAGGCTAAGCTATAGTAAGAGACTCCATAATGGAACTGAGATGACAATGAACTATCAAAGATCATGAAGTTTGCAGCAAGCATTGGGTAATATATGACAAAAATGGATATAAGTTCAGTGCAACAATTTTGGAAATGATGAAATGAGTTTGTACACTAGTCCTTCAAAGGATAGCAGATCAGCCAAAATTCCGACTACTTGTACTACGGTATTTTTTTCGAACTCATTCGACGCATATCTCAGGCTGAGTATGTGACAACATAGGAAAATAAATGACAGTAACCCCATTATTTGTCAGATATTAAGCATTAGAGACTAAAACTTCATCAAAATTAGTCCATCGATGTAAGTTAGCATCAGATGCAGAGTATAAAGCATACGAATGCCAAAGAACCTGAAATTATTCAATGATATGGCCAATATAATACCAATCATTTGAATCATCTAACTGTTCACTAATACTCATCCCTATATGCGGAAGGTTTTAAGCATGGACAGTTCGGTCACAAATATATACCTATGAAAAAACATATGTAAGTGGTTGGTTTTTTAAGCGTCATCTTAACAGAACATGCAAAAGCCAGAAACTGTGTTAACAACGACATACAAGTCATCGAATCAGATGCTAACAATCGAGGAAGAACGTGGGGTAGCTTCGGCTGTGACAACTCAAAGCAACAAAGTAGTGCGGACTGCGATTGAGGAAGATTGTGGAGGAAATTCAGCAGAGCATTAAGCAAGTGGTAAGCTGAGGCTACGAAAGCAATGTTTTTAATTCAGAAATAAAACAAAACAGTATAACGAACCTTAGCAGCATTCTTATGATTCCCTGATATAGAACAACAACAAAGCCTTTATACCAAATCTTTTTGGGGTCACTGTTGAATCCTTTTCTTTCCATTCAGTTATGTCAATAACACAAACAAAAATCAATATCCGTCTTTAAAACTTTACCTAATTGACTCAGAATAGTAGAATTGAAGAAGTACAGTTCATAACAGCTTCCCGGCTTAGACATATAGACCTCATGTCCAAGAGAGATTCACTAGAACTCATAATGCGTCGTCCCTGGTCAATCAGTTTTTAAACTAATGGACCTACATAACCCAGTACACTACAACCAATAGCATCGAGTGACTCACCTAATAAACTAAAAGGTGTCACACATTTAATTAAATTCAACTCATTAGGACAAATATCTTCATGAGTATTCAAATTAAAATTATCACAATTCCTCAAGGATTTGTAGTAATTTTATATGCAACGCCAGATAGAACACCCATCTCATCACCACTTTACACAATTTGAGACTAGATACCCATTTCAGATCTTAACATATGCAAACAACCAACTTATCCTCGTAAAACACCAGAACCTTCTAATCAAGGGTGTTATGCAATCTAATTTAGTCCCACATCGGATAAGATATTATAAGAAAGCTCTTGGTACACCTAACCTAATTCATGTCAATAGAGTCAAGTCATTTAGTTGAGCCTCTCTCAACTTGGAACCAAAGGAAGGTTTTTTCCAAAAAAATCATAGCCACCCTAATTCCTAACCCTAGCCTTAACCCAAAACGTAAGCACCCTAATCTCTAATGTAACCATAGCCCTAAATTCATCTTCCTCTTCTACCATCCAAAACCTATGTTGCATGGATACGAATAGGACATGGAGACACGGACACGACACCAATTTAGATGTGTCCTAGTGTATTTTGAAGTGTCTATCGTGTGTCCGAAACACGTCCGACCCGACACGATCAAATTTATGGAGTGTCCATAGTTCCTACTCCAAAACCTTAAAATTATTTGACTCCGACAGCCACCTTAGACCTGCTATCTATGCTGCCTCAATCTCTGCCCCCATAAGCTTTTGTTTTCTCCATCTCCAATCCATTATCATCCCAACTTCCCAAGCACATTCCAACCTCAGTTCTTCCTCGACAGCTCCACCACCCTTACAACCTTGACAAGTCCACCCGACTATCCCTTCGGCAACTACCCCGAACCCTGGCTACTATTGCATCAATTCCCGATCATGTCCATCCCTACTCAAGACAGCCCCTAACCGACCTATCAACTTTTGCTCCGCGCGACCATCTCCACGTTGACCACAACACCACCGGCCATCATCCCCTAGCCCCTTCCAACCCTAGCCGCCAGCCTTGGCTCCTATAAAAAATAAAATTGTTGTCCTATCTTGCCGCTCTTCGCGGATCACATGTCAACTAATTGCTTCCCAATGAATATTTTTTGTTGTTTACAAATATTGTTGCATTTTGCCTTAAGCCGCTTATACATGAGGTAATATTTGCTCTTCCTGTTATTATTGTCTATATATATACTGAATGCTACGTTGCATGGACATAGCAAAATGTTGTCCGTATCCATATCGTGTCGATGTCCCTCTCCGAATTCATCAACATAGGTCACTACCAGTGTTCTAAATGGCGCCCGCCTAGACCGCCTAGGCGGCGCCTAGGCGGTAGGCGGTCCCTCTCCGCACCGCTTTTCTGTAGGCGGTAGAGTAGGCGGCCAACGGAGGTTGACGGCATAGGCGGAGGTGAGGCAGCGTAGGCGGGCGCCTAGTCGGAGAAATACTTTACAAAATATTTTGGCCAAAAAGGTTTTTAAAACATTATGGGCCTATGGTTCACTTTTACAAAACTAAAACCTTATAAATCTTCGTTCTACAACTTAGTTATGCATGGAACACCGTTAAATTATGCATATTACGCAAAAAACTGTGGTAAAATAGTAAAAAGTGTTCAAAATGTATCCACCGCCTAGGCGCGTCTAGGCGCAATATGCATATTATGCAAAAAACTGTGGTAAAATAGTAAAAAGTGTTCAAAATGTATCGACCGCCTAGGCAGCGCCTAGGCACCGCCTAGGCGGCCTAGGCGGTAGGCGGACTCTCTCCGCCGCGCATCCGCCTACCGCCGTTTATAACCTTGGTCACTACTTTTGTAGCTATTTGAAAATGTTCATATCCGTATCATGCCCGTATCCGTATTTGTGCAACATATGTCTATTGCCTAACACTTGTAGTGATGTACTAGTACTATTATTCAATGTGATGATTTGTGTCAAGTGCTGCTTCTATTACTGTTCGACTCTATTTGGCTTCTTTACTACTATTGTTTCTACTCTTACCGATTGTGGTGCTAATGGTATGATTTATGATGTCTCTTCTCATTCCAGGGCATCACTTGGTACGACCATCAAGTTGAATGACACAAACTACCTACTTCATTCTTAGGCCATTCGACTACTAAAGAAAGTTGCATCACCTAACCAGACATCACCTGATTGTTCAGTCAATGCAGGCAACACGATCAAGTTTGGTATCTTGTAACAGGATGACTATTATGACACGACCTAGTTTCTCAGTGGCATGGAACCTCAAATCAGCTCTACCTTGATGTTTCTCTCAGGGAGAACCTCAAGGACATGCATTCAATGTAAATATAGTTTTTTTTTTCCTATCTATATGAGAGGAATTTCCCTCAAGCATAACAGTTTCTCTCTACCATATTGAAGTAATGTGTTCCTTGAAGGAAATGTGGGATGGACTCCTTGAGTTTCTCACTCTTACTGTCGATATCTCTACTTAGAAATTCCCTTAAAAATACCAAAGGGAAAAGTTTTCGGTCGCCAAATTGTTATCTGGATTGGATTGTTTTCTTGCTATGACTTACTTGTAGGCGGGTCCTGGTTCTATGATAAGAGGGGGCTGGCTGAAACCTTCACATATTCATTATGGTCGCATGAACCACTTTGCTTACTACTACTATTTGGAGACATCATCGTATAGTGTTGATTATGTTGTTTTCAATTCCATAACCATTCCTCGCAAGTATGAGTGCTTTATTCTCTCAATCATCTCATATAATTGCCCAACTTTATACTTTCAGTATTGGTGTTTTAGATGTTTCACAGCACAAGTGCTGGTTAATAGATTTTGATGCCACTACTCACGACAAATGATGCCTCTCTTTTCAGCTAGTTAGCTTTTCCATCTTCTATTCCACTTATTTCTGTCACAGATTGCTCTTTGTCATCAACCATTGAGAAAGGATTGGACTGGTTCAGACTAGGGCTGAGTACTACTCGATTTGGACCGAGAATCGAGCCAAACCAAAAGGGATTTGGTTAGATTTGATTCATTTGAAACTCTCCGGTTTGACTTCAGTTATGGACTTGCCCAAATTCAGTTCTGTTTAGGTTTCAGATTTCAGGTTCGGTCCAAAACCAAAAAAATGAATAATAATTACTAAATTACCTAAATACCCTCACATCTAATCCTAGTATATATATTAAAATTTATAACCTATATATATATATATATATATCTTTCTTTCTCTTATCCAATTATTTCTTGCTTGTCGCCTACGAGAGAGAAGAGAAATACTAACCCTAATTATATTTTTTGATATGTTCATTACTCTACGACTCCTACTTTCTGTTATTTATCAAATTTGCATTTTTTTTTGATATATTTTAACTACAAGCCTAACTTCAGATCCGACCCATTAAACATTAAAAAAAGTCCAACCGAATAAACCGAACCGATTATATCGACTTGGCTTGATTCAGTTACGGCTCATTTCGGTTTGGGTCCGGTTTGGACTTTTTTAGATTTCGGCTAATTCGATTTTGGGTAATTCGGTTCGATGGAAACCGAATAGACCGAATGCTCTGCATAATACATGTACGGAAATTTTCTACCGTCTTCCTTGCATTAGGTGCATCACAAAATCCTTACATTGCTCCTTCACATTATTGTTTCTATCAGGATCTCTGGACGAAGACAAGGATTCACAGGGATATGGACTGATGGTTTATAGTACTTGGATGATCGTCCTACACCTGTTCCGGCTTGTACTGCTACTTCCTCTGAATCTGCTCATCTTCAGTTGCATAAATTTTAGGACATCCTTCCTTGCAAAAGCTCAAATAATTGATGTTGTGATTCTAGTATATGTTATTTCTTGTGTGTGATGCGTACAAGTTAGGCAACATCATCGCTCTTATTTCCTCCTAGGAGTGAAAAGAGGAGCTTACCTCCGTTTATCTTAGTTAACTATGACATATGGGGTCCTAGTTCTATCTCGTTTGTTTCTTCTACTTTATTACCATCATTGACAATCATTCTCGTCTCACATGGATTTATATGTTGAAGAATCTATCTTTTTCAAAATTCCCCACAATGAAATTATAGACAGTGTGTTTATGTAATCCCAGTCTTTCGCACTAACAACGCACTAGAGTATGTAAACAATGATTTTTACTTATTTTCTTACTCATGGTATTATTCATTAGAATTGTGTCCCTCTCTCTCAAAAGAATGGTATAATAAATAAAGTGAGTGGTTGTCGTCCGTCTTTTCTCCCCCAACAAAAGTACATGATAATCGAGTCAATTCCATTTTTGAGCAAATTGATGCTTGAATATAGAACGTGGAGATTTTTTATGTTGGTGCAGATTGAAGATTGTACAATCTTAGGCTTGTTATAAGGCTAATCGAGCTACTTAGTCTGGAGTCTACGGACTTGATTTTGGCAATATGGAGTCTTTGGACTTGATTTTGGCAATGAAATAAGAAGATGCTTCTCTGGTTGATCGTAAAATAGAAGCCCTCCCTTTCTTTTTAAAAAAATTGATACGATCACTAATTTGACGTGCATCATGTTGGATTGTATCTCGTTTTCGGTTGAGCACTCAAAGGGGGTGACAATGGAGTTGGTAATTTAGTCCACCCATCGGGTAGGAGATATAATCATGTGGTGTAGATAATTGAGATTGGTTCAGGTCTTACATAAGAATTCTCTTTTAAGACATATGGGTCAGTTCAATATCGCACCACATTGACCAACTCCGGTTTTGGTCATATCGCGTTCCCAACAAGTGGTGTATTGTATCGCATCCTAATGTTATGAGGCTGATTTGGACGGCTCTAATTGGTTCGAGACAGATTGTGCTGAACGTTCATGCATATAATTAAATTATACGGGCTCTCTTCTCAAGGTAGAGTAGGAGCATCCTCTATAAGGTGATATGAAGGCGGATCAGACATAAGGTTAAAGACAACTACACAAATTGACTTCAAAGGTGGGTCTAACGCACCCAAGGTGGAGCAAGACGTTGTGGTTGATACACAATAGTGGTGTGGATGAACGTGTCGGTTTGGTTTTGTGGTTGAATGGATCGAGATAATATGTTGGATCTCATGAGTGCTCGGCTGACGGTAATGAGCAGGTTGTTCGGCTGGCGGAAACGAACAAACAATAGCAGGGGTGCTAAGGTTGTTCGGCTAGCAAAAACGAGCTAAAGTGGAGATTGTATCTAGTTTTCGGTTGAGCCCTCAAAAGGGGTGACAATGGAGTTAATAATTTAGTCCTATATTGGGTAGGAGATGGAATCATGAGGTGTAGATAATTGGAATTAGTTCAAGTCTTACATGGGAATTCTCTTTTAAGGCATATGGGCCGGGTCCAATATCGCACCTCATGGGCCAACTCCGGTTCGGGTCACACCGTATTCTCAACACATAACAAGGGGAAAGATTCTATTGAATTGTGTATGTTCTGGACCAATGTGACGAGAACATCATAGAGTAGAATGTGAACCACCAGAACCTCACTCCACTCAGGCCTACTCGAACCTATTGTTATTGAGGGGGAAGGAGGTCTACTCAACGGAGTCCAACAAGATAAGGACTGAGTGATTTAGTTGCGCCTTAGGACTAGGATTGATAGGTAGTTACGATCTATCTAAAAGCATCCAAGAATGCACTCCCATACTTCCGAGAACAATTTCATTGCCTCTGGTTAAACAACCGAATGTTCTAGCTTCACCAATGGATAGTATGAAAAAGAACAAAAGTCAAGAAAGAAAGAGAGGCGCCTGGAGGAAGTGTTGGTGTCCCACTAATTCTTGTGATACTGACTGAAAATAATTACCATTTCCTTGACATTAATTGTACTTATAAAACAGAATCATTCCATCTTCATGAAAAGAAAAAAGATTCAGACATGGAAAACTATACCGGTTTATTTGGTAACTCTGGTTTAGGGAACTACAATTAGTTGATAGTGTTCTCCGTTCAATTTTGGTTCTCTCGAGAATATTTTGGTGATTGTAGGGTAGAGAGAGGGGAAGTTGGGGTGAGTTGTGGTGGCTTTTGGCAGTGCTTAGAGCATCTCCAACCCTATTGTGAGTTTGAAAAAAATGGTTGCCACGTAGGTATGACAACCATTTTTTTCCAAAAGTACTTCTCCAATGCAAATGTGAAATAAATTGTGGAGTTGACATGGCAATGACATGGCAAAGATAATGTGAAGTTGGTTGTCTAGATCTAGACAATGCACTTCACAATGTCTTTATGTCCACATCATCATTTGTGAATAAAAATGTTTATAAAAAGAAATAGAAGAGTAAAAGTTGTCTTGGAAGTTGTAAAAAATTACTTTGTATTGTCTTCTCAATACTTTTTCATTGGAGATGACTTTTTAAACTCATTGTCATTTGTGAAATAATCTTGCCACCTATACAAGACATTGTCTTGTGTCCCATGCCACCTAAGATTCACAACATAAAATAAGACAATAGGGTTGGAGATGCTCTTATAGTTGGGAAGTGAAAGGCGAGCCTGGGAGCGATAATTAGTGGGATGGTTCATTTTTTGGTTCTAGAGAGAGAGTGATAGAGAGATGGGAGGATATAAGGCGGCAAAGAGAGGAAGGATATAAAGGGGATAGCTAGAAACTTGGAAGCTTTGGGGCTGGAGAGGGGGTTATTAGCTTTGGAAAGGGCCTAGGCCTTAGGGAAAGGAGGAGTTGAGGGAGGAGGAAGAAAAATATACTAAAGAAAGAAATAGTAGTCTTAACAGTATTCGCTGGTCTAGGCTACTTCAGTTTTACTGCTCTTCTGTTTGGGATTGGATGAGAGAACACATAACTTAGGAAAGGGTTTGGTTTTGGGGTCTTTAGGATTTCATCGTTAACAGATCCTAGGTCCGGGTCCATGACGAGAATTAAGTGCTCAGATGTCATTGGTCGAGCAAGCAAGTTCAGATGGCATTGGTTGGGTAGAGAAAAATAATAATGAAAGAGAAAATTTTACAATAAAAAATCTCTTTTCTCCTGGTCATCACTCGGGTTGGAAAGAAACATCACCAGCAGGCTTTTGACCCAGTCCTTGTATATCAGTGAGAGCTCCTCCAGAAGCAAACCGATTGACGTCTTCCATTGACAACATCAAGGGAAGCAATATACTCCAAGCAACTTATATCCAACAAAAAAAAAAAAAAAAAAAATATACTCCAAGCAACTTATATCCAACAAACATGTGCTCTCCTTACGCAACCAGTTAATTGAGAACATATCTTCTAGAACATATTTTACAGCATCTTGGGGTCCATGAAGAGGGCCCGGTGACCGCTTGTAATCATACAGAAAATGTATTTCGTCCCTCAACTGCAAGCCAATCCCTCTGACTCTGTACTTACCTAGTTACCTCTACAGGAAGAAGGTAGGAGATTAGTAGATTCAAATTGTGGAAACGAAGTCCTTTACATACTCTTCTAAATGAAGTTAAGAACTACATCCCCAGTATTTTGGATTTACTAATCACCTCCTTACCTCTAATGGAGGAGGGCACAAATCCAAGGGGTCTGACTCACAACCATGAGGTTGAAATGTTTTTACTAGAGCGACCACGAGCGGCATGCCTTTCTCCAAGATTTCCAAGATGCTGCAAAATTTTAGAAAGAAGATCGTCTTCCCAACTATCCTGTTACATTAGAACAATTAGGGGTTCTCAAATCTGCATTACTTTGGACACACTACTCCCCTCAGTATCGACATAAGGATGAGACGAGCATGTGAGATACAAACTACACTCTTGGTGAAATACAAGAACTAGGAAACTGTGGCATTGCCAGCCAACCTGAGTGGTAATTGTGATGAGGATTCTATACTATATCAATAGTTTGGAAAACAAAGATATTTAAATCAGTAAACAATGTGGTCTAGACATCAAAGTAGCAAATGGGAAAATTGTGGAAGAAGTACAGTTGATAAGGACCAGCCAACTTGGCCACCCCATCTCGAAAAGAATTGAATAACCTATTAGCTTCAATAACATGACCCGCGTAAACTAATATAAACAAATGCACCAAAAAAGCTAATATGCCTCAATAGACCGTATCAAATAACCTACCTAATCATATGAAATAACCTCCTAATCGACTAAAAAGTTTAACCTATTTGATTAAATTAGCTATCATGAACAATACTTTAATACAGACTAGTAAAATTTGAATTCCTTTTACAGATAGTAATTTTAATATCATCATCATTTAAGTCTTCTCCCAACAAATGGAATCGGCGCTGGAGCACAAGAAAGTTCTATAGAAGAATTGGCACTTCTACAACTTACACAAACCCTCCGTGCTAGTGCATGCCAAAGAGTTAGCCAACGTAATTATGAGCAAGAGAAGGCTTTGCAATAAAATCTATGTCTATTGTCTAGTTGGTTGGTAGGGAGCCCTACTGCATTGGTCATGCAGTGAAGGTCATTCAATAGAGGAGGACCCTCCAAGTTGCCCTAAACTAGAATCAGACTAGACAAAGAGGTGAGATGATATAATCTGCACATCCAATTGCTTTCATCTTTGTTACCATTAAGCCAAAGAGCATAATGATACTCACATTATCTAAAGTTGCATAGACATGGACATGGATCCAGGTTCAAAATACGTCAATTTTAGAATGTTTAAGATACCGGTAAGGTATGCACATGGTAACGCACACGCATACACACACATATATAAGATAGTAAGTAGGTTCCAAAAAGTTATAGAAAGCGCATTTGGTAGAAAGAAATGTTGCTTTCACATTTCTCAAATATGTTTGACACCATCAGGATCATGGAGAATCACTTTCAACCATGTTTATCCGACATGAGTCTAGAGGAAAAGTCGTGTCAGATACGTGACAAATAGGGATACCAATATGGTCCTCCAGATGAGTACCCATGCAACATAGCCCTTTATAGTTTAATATCGAAGTACCAAATTGACAGCCTATATCGACACCTCTAACTAGTTACTCCATGCGAGACTCCAGATGCCCAATTCATAACCAAAATCTAGAAAACTAAATATGTACAGATGAGAGTAATGAAGTGTCATGTTAGATATATGACAAATGCGGATACCAATAAGGTCCTCCGGATGAGTACCAAGGCAACATAGCCCATCATAGTCAGTCTAATATTTTAAAAAACAAATCGACAGCCTATATCGACGCCTCTAACTCCAGTCAAGACTCTGGGTGACCAATTCATATCCACTATCTAGAAATCTAAAGCAGTAGAGATTAAGTGGTCTAGCAATTGACTTTTATAATCTATATCAAGTAAATCAGATAACATAAAAGGTCTTCATTCTTCAAAGTATTTTACATATTTGATTATTAGGTGCAAGCTAGCTGGTGATTTCAATTATACTGTATAGAAGAAAGATTGCTTAAAATGTGAAATATAACCAAGGTTCCCACGAAGAATATACGCCTGAAAGGCTGAAACGTAAAATTAGTTACATTCAGCTACATCAGAGAAGCAAATATAAGCAAGACACCAATGCATTGTAGATATGATCCTGCAAACTACGAGTAACAACATCAACTAAAACTAGAAAGCTCTGCAGCATTCATCCATAACGGCATTTTTCAATAAAATCAAGCACTAACAAATAATCTAAGTATCATAGAAGACGACAATGATTTATTGTTCAATTCTACCTTATCTCATTGTACAGATAATCAAAATGTGAAAATATCCTAGGAAGCAAGGACAGTCCGAATACTGGTGCATGTCCATTTAGCACCGTCTCGAACATGACACGTACACTCCAACATACACTAGGACACTCCAAAGTACACTAGGACACACCAAAACCAATATTGTTTATGTGTCACCTTGTCCGTATCGTGCCGCTTCCACTTCGTGCAACATAGAATATACCTCTAAGATGTAACATCAGAGAAGCAATACAAGCATAGCACGATGATCATGTAAAGAACGGGTAACAATATTTACTAAAACTAGAAAACTCTGCAACATTCAATCGAGAACGACACTTTCGGACAAAATCAAGCACTCCAACACATTATCTTCGTACCGAAAAAGACATTGATGATTTATTGTTCGCAAAAAAGCAAGCCCATCAAAATTTAAACCGATAACGGATTAAAAACTCTTACTATCTACACACCTCATGGTACACAAGCAAAGCCATTCGTACATCCATCCATTCATTGATTCCCCTTCAGTTCTACACCTGCAAAAATCAAACCAAAATCATCACAATCCAGTCCAAGCCCATCTTGATACCGAAAAAAAAAAAAAAAACCCACACAAAAGTACCATTTTCGAGGGGAATTCCGCAAATTTTCTCCAAATTCTACTTTAAAAAGATGCAAATTTACTGGCTGGACCCTTCGGAATCGTCCTTAGGCATCGAGCCCTGTTCTTGAATCGGCCCCTGTTGGTGATAGAACTGGCTCAATGCCTGCGGGTGGAGCTGGGAGAGACCCAGCTGGAGCCCGGGCAGCTGCCCGGGCGTCCCGGCGAGCATCGACGTGAAGCTGAGGTTGCCCCCGGGCAGCTCGAGGCCGTGGAAGCCCAGCCCCCCGGCCGCGGGGTTCCCCGGGTTCAGGTTAGGGCTGAGGAACCCGTTGGAGAACCCGCCGCCCCAGAGTCCCACTGGGTTCGGGTACGGGTTCGCGGAGGCGGGCAGGGAGGGGGAGGGGGAGAGGGCGGAGGCGGGCACGGTGCCGGACCCGGTGGCGGCGACGATGGCGGGCTCGGCCTGGTGGAGCAGCCACTGGATGGTCTCGCCGTCGGACTTGTGGCCGAGCTCGCGGGTGAGCTGGAAGATGCGGGCGGCGCAGAGGGCGGGCATGCGGATCCGGCGGCCGCGCCCGTCGACCTTGGTGTGGCGGTCCTTGTTGGAGCTCCTCTTCGGGGCGAGCTGCTTCCTCTGCGGGTTGTTGCTGGCGTCCTCCCCCCTCTCCGAGGGGATCATTTGGAGGTGGTCTTGCTGTTTCTCTTTGTTGGGGTCCATCTGGAAGGGTTCTAGAGAGAGAAAGCTGGGATCTTTAGGTTCTAGAGAGAGAGAAAGTCGAGTTCTTTCTGGGTCTATTTGATGATAGAGAAAGTTGGGTTCTTTTTTCTGGTTCTAGAGAGAGAGAGAGGGGGGGATTTTGGAAGAGGAAGGAGAAGGAAGGGGGTAGCTATTAAAGGGAAGAGATGACTGTGACGACTATTCCTTTAACTATTTACTATTTCCGTTTACTGCTACTTTTGTCTCTATATGTACTTTTGAGTTTTTTACCGCCCACAATCAGTGCTAGTAGACTAGGATTTGAGGAGGTTTGGATTTCAGAATGGCACTAGCTAAGAATGACAAATAAAACATTATTTTCTTGCTGAATTTTACTGATTTTTTTTTGCTTAATTTTAATTTAATACCTTCAACTATTTCAGTTTTTAACATCACATTCTAAATTTGATAAGTTAATATCCTAAAACAAAAATAATAAAGATAAAATTACTCTCACCATCCTCCCTCTCTACCCCATACGTAGAGGTGCAACTCGGATGGGCTAAACCGTAATCCGATCGGATAAACCCATTAATTGGTTGGATTAGGGTTGAAGAAACTCAAGTTCGGGCTTGGGTTCGAATTCGGGTTAAAATATTTGAACTCAATCAAAAATAGGATTGGGCTTGCGTTCATGTGTCGGGTTTAGCCGAAGAACCCGAAACCCGACATATATATATATATATATATATATATATATATATATATATATATATAGGATAAATTGTAAAAAATCCCTCGTTAAATAAACGTCTTTTGCGTAGAAAAATCTTTTAGAATTTTTTTGCAGTTTGCCCCTCCTTAGATTACAAATCCGCTCGATTAGACCCCTCAAGCCAAATTTTAAAAATTTTATACCTAAAATATCCCTGTCCCCCTCTAACCCCCCCCCCCCCCCCCCCCCCCCCCGACGGCGCCGGCGAGCCCCCAGCCCCACCCTCCTCGCCGGCGAGCGCCCCCCCCCCTCCTCCTCCCTCGTCGGCCCCGACCCCCCCCTTCCTCCTTCTCCGCCGGCCCCGACCCCCCCTGCTCCCTCACCGGCCCAACCACCCCCTCCCTCCGCCTCCCTCGTCGGCCCCGACAACTCCCCCTCCCCCCATCCTCCTCCTTCGCCGGCCCTGACCCCCCTGCTCCCTCACCGGCCCCGACCACCCCCCCCCCCCCCTCCGCCTCCCTCGCCGACCCCGACCACCCCCCTCCTCCCTCGCCGGCGAGCGCACCCCCTCCTCCTCCTTGCCGGCGAACACAGCCCAAACAGCCGAGGAAGGAGGAGGGGGGAGGGATAAAATTGTCATTTGGGGGCAAAATGAGCATATTTCATACTTTTATGAATTTTAAGAGCATGGGATCTTTTAGTGCAAAAAACGAAAATCTAACGAGAGATTTTTTGCAATATATATATATATATATATATATATATATATATATATATATATATATATATATATATATATATCTTAAATAGAAAGTTTAAACCGTAAATTTTTTCACCCAAACTCTTCACTACTCGTCGTAAATCTCATTTCAGTTTTATTTTGTAATGATTGAGACTTGATTGCTATTTGATTATATTTAATATCAAATATTATATTAGAGTCCGATAAACTCGACTCGATCCTTCGGTCTTGCTCTCGGGCTTCATATGTTGAACCTAAGATTGTGTTGGGTTGGACTTGGGCTTTGTTTATAATTAATTCATCCGAATGGACTTGGCTTGACTTCAAGTCTGATCCAATCCGTCCGAGTTGCATCCCTATCCTTACGACTTCCTCCTGGCTGCCCCCCCCCCCCCCCCCCCCCCCCCCCCCCCCGACTGAAATTACTTTCTCTGATGTTGTTACTGTCGTCGCGCGAAAATATAAGGGAGAGGACGGGATGGCGCAGGCGGGGGGCAGCCCGAGGAGGGGTGTGGGGCAGCCGCGACGGGGGGTGTAGGATAGGAAAGGAATATCAAGTTAAATTTTAAAAAAAATAAAAAATATCAAGTTGTAATTCAAGTTTTTTTTTTTTACTGATAGGGTTTAACTTTCTGCATGATTGACTTTCCTTTTCTTCTCTATTTCCCTTGTTTGACTACTGGTTGTTTCTTTACTCTCTCTAAAATAGATGGCAGCTTGGCAGCAAACATGGAAAGCTTGCTGGTTGCTTCTACTTCACTCTCCCCATGCCACACCTAATTATTTTTCCTTGCAACCTATACACTTTGTTGACCAATTCAGGAGGAAATTTAGGAGGGGACATAAGCTACAATCATGACCTTTTGTACAACAGTAGAAAGCTAGCTAATAAAACTTTCAAAATTTATACAGTTGCTCACACACACAAAATCTACAAGTTTGGAGAGATTATAAAAGACTACTAATTTTTTTAAAAATAATAATATCAAATACATAACGCCAAAGATAATGACACTATGAATTCTGCTTACATATTGCTAATAGATTTGGCGCTCTATACGAGGTTGCAAGTAGCTTTGACGATATGGAGACGAGACTGTTACTAGGTTCGGCGGTATGGATGTATTATTTTTAATCCGAATTTTTGACGAGGAAGAAAGAGAGCATACTCTTGTAAAGTTGTTGAGTAAAAATTTCAATTGAGTCGTACTATTCTATAAAATAAGCTCTTAGATTCTTAATCTAGAATCGAGAAATTGGGATCAACCTTAGTACTCCAAGAGCCCACTCCAAGACCAAACATGTTTTATCCAAACATGTATTGGGAACTTGGGACCGGATGCATATGCAAAACATTTGAATTCTCTTTGATTGACTACTTTCATATTTCAGAAAATTTGTTTGAACGATATAAATTTTAACAAAATTTGCTAAAAGATAAGAAATTTGGAAAATTGATAATGGAAATACATTTCGACAAACTGTATGGCTGAATTTGAACATTTGATTTTTTTTTTTTTGGTTTTCTTTACTTCAGTTTGGTTTATCTTTTTGTTTAATTGATTTGGTTTAAACTTTTAGTTTAGTTTAATCTATTAGTTAATTTATTTTTATCTATAATAATTATATATGAACTAATTGATTTTATTATTATCTATAGTAACAAATAAATAAATAATTTTTATATATATTGTTGGGAACAAAGCGCGGAAACCGTTCCCCCAAACCAGAAGGTCCTGCGAGAGAACCGAGCAAAAGCACACAAACCCAAAAATGCCAAACACAATCGCAGACACAAAGATTTTTAACGTGGAAAATCCTTGCGGGAAAAACCACGGGACGATCGGAGTCCAACCCTGAAGAACCTCCACTAATGGAATAAAGAGAATACACCCTCTACAAGCTCCTTCCGATCCAATACGGATCACCACAACTCACTTGAAAGAAGAAATTTTTTGATTGCGAACTCCGAAGAACAAGAGATGCCGAAAAATTATTCGAAGCAATCTCTCCTTCACAATAGTCCTTAATCCTCTCTCTCTCTCTCTCTCTCTCTCTCTCTCAAAGATTGTAAAGCACTCTTATTTTTGAGATAATTTTACAACTAGCATGCATCACCCTTTTATAAGCCCTTGGTAATCCATAATGAAAGGCCAATATATATGGAAACTTCCAATATGTATCAATCATATATTTAATGGAAATCCAATCATAATTGGCTTGCCATAATTGGAAGCCCAATTATATGAAAAGCTACTATATGAAGGGTCCAATCATAAATATATAATCAAAGTAAATATGGAAATCCAATCATATATTTTCTTACCATATATGTTCCAAAATAGGATCCATGCACTCCCCAAGCTTCTCCGACACACGGATGGCGCTCGTCGCTCTCCGGAGTATTCTCCACATAGGTTGGGAACCTCACCCACTCCAACAAATCTCCCCCTTCACAACTAGGTAGAGGAACTCGTCATCCCGACGATCCGCCTGCAGTACTCAAACTTTTCCTTGGTAGAACCTTCGTGAGCATATCTGCTCCATTGTCATCAGTATGGACCTTCTCAAGCATCGCGTCCTTCTTCTCAACCACATCCCGTATACAATGATACCGAGTCTCAATGTACTTGTACCGACTATGAAATGTCTGGTTCTTCACAAGGTGAATGACACTCTGGCTATCGTAAAGCAAAGTATACAGCTCTTGCTTCAGCCCCATTTCCTGCAACAGCTTTTTCATCCACAACAACTCCTTGCAAGCCTCCGTCGCCGCAATGTACTCTGCCTCTGTCATCGACAAGGCAACACACTTCTACAACCGCGACTGCCACGATACCGCTCCTCCAGCAAACATCATCACATAGCCCGAAGTCGATCGCCTCGTGTCTACATATCCAGCCATATCAGTGTCGGTATATCCAACCAGCTTCGGCTCGTCACTGTTTTATTTAACAAAATGCCTAAAATTGGCTTTGAAAGAAAACGAGAAAAAGTACAAAAGTACAAATTATTCCTGGAAAGTATTGCTATGGAAGTCTGATCTGAGAGCGATCACTTTGTTCCTTGGACCATACGATGATGATGAAGAGAACTGCTTGAGGAAGATGAACAATCGGAAGAACTAAGTCACAGAAAGGTATCGACACAACGGCACTGATGGCACAGTCGAATGCTTTCCTGCTTTGCTTCATCCTGTTCTTGAGAAAAAGTTGAAGAAATGCTTCTGGGAATATCACTCTGAAAGTATGAGTTTTCTCATAATCTCCTCTTCTGTATATCTCTCTTGATGTCTTTCTTTTGTTAAAAATAAGTCTATTTATAGACTAGACCCTCTGTGCGTAAAAAGTAACAAAATTGGGTCTCTACGCAAGTAACTGCCACCCACGATTGAAAATCAACCTTTACGCGTGATGACACGTGTCCCATATAGAGTTTTGATCTCTACGCATGGTGACACGTGTCCCACAACTTCAACAATATGGGGAGAGCACGTACATACGTTCCTCGATAAGTGTGGCATGAAAGCCACATATGCAGACCACGTCCTCACATAGCCAGAAAAGATTGGGCGTAAAAATAATCCAAAATAGACTTCCTGCGTAAAGTAGCAGACTGGGTATAAATAATCCAAAATAGACTTCCTGCGTAAAGTGGCTGAAAAGTAGCCTTGAGCGTATAATTAGCTCAAATAAACTCTACGCACACAAAAGCCTTGAGCGTAAAGACTCAAAATAGCTTTCATGCGTAAAGGAAATGATCTTTGAGCGTAAAGTAGCCCATCTGCATGCTAAACGACAAGTGTTGGATTTGGTAAAAAAATCTTCTCGGCTTTTGTGCAATGTTTTGTCAGAAAATCATACTGTCAGATCAATATCACGCGCATTAAATGCAGTCTGATAGCCTGTCTCTCGCGTAAAAGCTGAGAATGGCTCTCGCGTAAAAGAACTCGCGTAGAATTTTGAATCTGACTCAATAGAGTCTTTTAATGAGCCTTACGTAGAGTCTGACTTTGCGTAAAGTTTTTAACTTCTTTCACTTGGTCTATGAAGTTTATTTTATGCTTCTACAAGACCCCCTTCAAAATTTTCAAATTTTTCTAAAATTTGAAATACTTTGAACAGAAGCGTAAAATTCGGGATATCCAACAGTCATCCGCGTAGAATTCGGGATACCCAACGGTCATCTGCGTAAAGTTCGGGATACCCAACAGTCCGCGTAAAGTTCGAAATATCCAACAGTCAGCGTAAATTTCGGGAATTTGAACCGATTTCAAAATTCTCTATAAATAGAGTTCAACGGTTAGAGAGAGAATTTTACTCATTCTCGCGATCTCAATCTCTTTTACTCTCTCTTCTTCGAGATCTCAGTTCAACTCAATGGCCCCCAAGAGTAAGACCACCGCCGGCGCCAAGGGCAAGAAGTCCGTCGCTGCTGCCTCGTCGGCGGCTGATCGAACAGAGACTACCATTCCAACATCGGTGGCGACCCCAAGACCTAATCCTGTGGCTCTGGCCATGATAGGTAAAACCCTATCTATTTCGGCCGTGAGTTCGTCGAAAAAAGAAAAAGAAGAACCGAACAAAAACCTTAAATTTCACGTCCACGTTTATACGTGTTAGCGTAAAAATACAACTAACCAAATACGCCCACGTCTATACATGCCAGCGTAAAAATAGAAACAAAAGAATATGCCCACGTTATACGTGTCAGCGTAGAATATAAAAATACGCTCACGTCAATACGTGCCAGCGTAAAAATAGAAATAACAGAATACACCCACGTTATACGTGTCAGCGTAGAAAACAACATACGCTCACGTCTATATATGCCAGCGTAAAACATAAAATACGCTCAAATCTATATGTGCCAGCGTAAAATGCGCAAGTGATAAGACTTTGCGTAAAAATAGTTAATTCTGAAAATAGAGAACTTTTGCACTTAATTTTTTTTTAATTTAATCAACTTAACTTCTACGCGTAAGCGTAAAGTTTGCATAGTCAAGCTCTCTAGTACAGATTCTTTAATTTTTATGCGTAAAATTCAGAATAAGTCATCTGCGTAAAATTTAAATTAGATTTTTACTAACTTGTTTCTTCTTTTTCTTTTGGCAGTGGACTTACAAATTCATCCTCTCGCAGAGGTATTCGGCTCACCAGCTGGTATGGTGGGCTCAAACTACTTGGAGAATTTGTCTCATGTTGAATTCCCTCAATCAGATACATAATACCCTGAAGAGAGACAACAGCTAATAGCTGCTCAGGGAGACAGGATGCTGCTATCACTGATGAATGGAGAATTGCTGGTGTCGCTAGATGGCCAGCAATTTTTGAAGCCTACCTTCATGTTTGGGGATGCTATTGATTTTCAATCACAAACAAACCCCAAAAAGGAGGCTTGGGTGTTTAAGTTTGAAGAGAGAGCGATGTATCTTCCAGACATGGCAAGGGATTATCCCCTATCTTTATTTGTACACGCCATCCATCCAAGACAGATGCTATGGAACTTGACTCCCAGCAGTCATGGTAGACCAGGCAGAATTATTTTCAAGAGAGACGAGACCAACCAAATGGGCTACCATACCAGTACTCCCAGTGGTGGTATCATCCTTTCGCCGGTCTACTGCCTGGATTCACACCAAGTGAAGATTCAGCTTTGATTCAACCAGTGCAGATCCCAATGTTCGTAAACAAGCTTATAAAGGCCTCAGTATTATATTCCCAGGCCAACCCTAGGCTGCCAGGGTGGATGACACCTCATAATCAGAACTGGTTCAACTTAGTGCCTGGATCATGAAGAATTTCAAAACAGAACTGCAAGCCATTGGATTATATGAAGCAGTAGCCTCCACGAGTCAGGGTATACCAATGAACAACAACCTGTTCTTGGCTTTAATGGAGTTGTATATCAGTTCAACAGGGACTTTTGCAACTCCGATAGGTGAAATGGTCTTTGCACTGCATGAGATGCAGTTTATCTCCAAGCTGCCAATGGGTGAAGCTCCGTATGAAGAATATGTTCCCTCCAACCAGGAACTAGCAGAGATCAGGGAGAAAAATCCTCAGTTAGTTGAGGTATACCAAGAATTGATGTGCCACTATCTGACTTGTACCACTATATATGGAAGTGGATCGCATTTGGCATACATCAATAAATGGACAACATATTTATTCTACCATAAGAATAGAATATCCAAGGATGACAAAGAAAAATTTCAAGATAACAAGGCTCAACCTATCAACCCTTGTTCAATCATCCCTCCTGATTCAATAAACACTTGGATGGCCACCTATAAGTTTTCGGATAAATATTTGGCCACCAAGGCTAGAGAATTCCCTGCTGGGACCGAAGTATTGAGCTTTCTAAGACACGGCAGCCGAAAGCTCTCAAAAGAAGCCTTGCTAGCGGGCTTCCTTTCCTTTTGGCTACGAAGATGGATCGTACCAGGGATTGACACAGCTGACAGGATTCACCGAAATGTACTATGGCCAGCAGTACGTTTGGTATTCAAAGTCAGGATCAACCTGTTATCGGCAATGGTATACCGGATAAATGCAGGTTTGCGAGCATTTGGTGATGAACTGATCAACAATGCTCCTCACCGAAAAGATTTTCCTAGGGTGGAGATGCCCTACACCTATTTGATGGGCTGGTTGTTACATCACAACTGCAGTTTGTTGCCACCAGGCCCTGTGAATGATACGGAGGTATTCCTCTAAAAGTTTAATAAAGCCACGTGGACTGCAACTTCAGTGGCAGACACCCGGACAACACTCAACTATTCCCATGGGTGGAACTTTTTCTGTACAAGACCACCAGTCCCAACTGACTGTTTCGGGACGCAATTTGAAGATATAGGTGAAGTGAGGACTTCATTACCTGCGCCAGTTTTTAAATGGCTAATGTGCATCAGACCCTCACATCTGATGTATAGGAATGAAGACAACTGTACGTTGGAACCGTATCTACCCAGTCGGTTCGCTCATCAGTTTGGATATGACCAACTTCACGTTGGTAATCCCTCCACCAACTTCCACCATTATGGAAAATTAATTAATGGTGCAAGACCTCGTCAGTTTGGATTATTATTATTATTATCATTATTATTATATTATTATATTATAATAAAATTACTATTTTTTATAAAAAAATAGTATTATTAGTTGGTGAGAAAAATTACTATTTTAAAAAAAATAATATATATAAATGGATTTTTGTTGTGTTCCGAACCGAAACCCGAATTCGTTCTTATTTCCCGAAACCGAATTCCGAAACCAAATTCGGTTTCGTATAATATTCTTTAAGTTATTTTATATATATTATATATTAAACACCCTTTATGGAAACATTATTTCTATTCATTTCTCATTCTTTAACTCTCTTCTCACTCTCTCTGTAATTCTCCTGGAGAGCTGGCGCCCCGAACCGCCGCCGCCGGCTTTTCGCCTCCCCGCCGGCCGTGCACCCCCTCCTCTTCCGTAACCTCCTCCACCACCCTATATAACTTCTCCCCTCTCCTCATCTCTCCATTCACCATTCTCTATTCTCCCCCATTTTTTCCCAACCCCAATCGTACCCTAGTCAGTCGGAGCTCCGCCTCACCTCGGAGAACTGACCGAGCGCCACCCGCCGTCGACCCAGCAGCCTGACGATCCCGAGCCCACTTCTCCGAGCCGCCTTTGGCCGCGCTCCGCTTTCCGAGTCTGGCGCCCGACCGCCAGGCGCGGCCCCGTGCTCCGCCGACCACCCCAGGCCGCCGCCCAGCGCCCCTGACCCGTCCCTCTCTCGACCGACCCGTGCGGCCAGCCTCTCTCAGGCACTGCCCCGTGCGTTCATCTCCCGGCGTGCTCCCCGATTCCGTGGTCGTCTCGTATTTCGGTTTGCTGTCCCGAACCGCAACACTTTCCGTGCCCCGATCCGACCGCTGTGCCCTTCGACCCGTTGTTTCCGTGGCTCCGCGGAGACGGCCTCTGTCCTCTTTCCAAGCGTTCCCATTTTGCTGTTCTGCGTTTCCGTTCGTGCTGTCCCGAGCCGATTCTGCGGTCCGCGCGGTATCTTTCTTCTATTTTATACATCTGAGAGCTCTAGCCGAGCAACCCAGGTATAATTGCTTTCCCGTTTCCGTCCCGAGTCGATGATGATATTGGTTTTTCGATCCTGTTGCGGGATTCGGTTTGGATGAGTTCGATTTCAGAAAAAATTCCGAAATCCTCTTTGGGTTGTGCTGTGATTGGAGAATTTTAGTTCTGTTGTTTAGTTTCGGATTTTTCGAAACTATTATGTTCTGTGGTTTTTCCTGGGCTTCTCGAAAATTCCAAGTTTTGTTCGGATATATTCTGGAGATTGGTTTTATGGTATTTTCGGGTTTTGAGTATTTTCGGTTTATGAATACCGAAAACGTATTTTCGGGTTCGATATTATTTTTGGGTTTTAAATGGTGGGAATAATTTCTTGAGTATGGGACTTATATTTGGTGATTGTGGCACATTTTCCCAGTTTTGGGTTGTCCCGAAAATAGAGGGAATGCTGCCAAAATTTTTATAAAAATTTATAAAGGAATATTTTAAATCAGATTTCGGAAATATTTTATAAAGTGGATTTTTGGGCGACGACCGTAATTGGTCAATAGGTCCTGGCTAAGTGCAAACGAAACCGGTTTCGCCCGGACGTTGAGGCATTAGCCTATATGACGATTGGACCATATCTGAGACTCATTAAATATTTAATTTACTCATAATTAAATTATAGGAAGTTTTAGAACTAACGACCATTTCGTCTTATTTTAATTTATGTAAATAAATTATAATGGGCATAAGCCCAGTTGGTTGTTGGTTCTGTGACTTGTATTTTGGTAGCGTAGGATTTTCTGTTGTTTTCTGGTTTTGCGAGTTCTTGTAGCATACGCGTAAATCTAATAATAATTATTTTCATATAAAAATTAATAAAGTTTTCTCACATTAAAATTACAAGTTTTAATATTAAAACAACGATCATGTATTTCTCATTAAAATGAGAAATTTAGTTTTATATGTATAAATACGAAAATACAAAGTTTTAATCAATTAAATTGGAAACTACGAGTTTTTCCAAAATACAAAGTTTAAACGATCTTTTCCTCGTTATTAATTCAACGCACCAATAATCGCATTTTTGTTGTGTTTAATAAATAAAGATTTAAAATTGATTAGGACACAATTAGAGATTTCAACTAGTATAGTTAGCTTGGTAACCTTGGATTTTGAGTCAATTTCTCGAATGTAGGATTTCAAGAAAGAACCTGTTTTCCCATCCCGACATATCGACCCGTCCAGTCCAATCAATTTGAGGCAAGTACATTTTGTGTTAGTTTACAATTATTTAGTAATCGTTTTAATGCAAGTTTAAACCACGATGCAACACGGAACTCTCTCCGAGAGCACTGACTGTAACTACTGTAACTGTTTGGGGACTGGGGGAGTAGTGTAATGAGTATGACCACATCCAAACTACTGTAACTACTATAACTGTGCGAGCTTACCCCTCTTACACACGGGGATAAGCCATATCTTTCACTGTACAACCCAAGCCGGTCATATTCATTGCCTATTCACATCACAATGTTTTAACTGCTGGAAAATGTTTATTTCAAATTGTTTAAAAGTGCATGATTCTATTATTTTAATTGTCAAATTAGCATGAATTGTACTTTGCTCCCTCCTGACTGGAGATACATTTTTAGGGGATATTGAGGATGCTGAGCTGTTAATCAACAGCTATTACGACCCGGTTCTGTACCCCGTGGTGCTGCCAGAGTCCCCTTTGGAGGACGCAGGGCCTGAGGTCGACGAGCCGAACGCCTAGCTAGATTTTCTGTTTCTAGATTTGTTGTTTTAGAATTTTGTAATTTGATTTCAGCTTTTAATTCAGTTCTTTCACTTTCCAGTTGTATTCTATTTAAAGGATTAATAAAGTTTTAAATTCCCGAATATTGAGTTGTGACAAATATAGATGTTGTTGTGGTTACCTGCTAATGGAACAGCTTACTGCCGCCGTCTCAACAACGGTGCAGGCTGGGCATGATCCGGTTCGACCCAATTATTTGGGATCGGGTCGTGACAGGATATGACCAACTTCACGTTGGTAATCCCTCCACCAACTTCCACCATTATGGAAAATTAATTAATGGTGCAAGAGCATGGAGGTACTTTAGCACTGCATGTACCGGTGCTAGATTCCGGGTATCAACTGTTACAAGTACAACTGAGCTACGAATGTTTCATACGTATGCTCGTTTTTATGCATCCATTCGCTCCTTCGCGAATGATTACAACATGAAGGGGAGTCTTCGATGGGCCAAAGAAGGAAATATCGCAGAACCAGTTAGGGTACCTTCGGACATACCCGATGATGTTGCTGTTCCAGACAAGTATCTGGATGTGATCCCTACGGGAGTTGGAGAACCAGCTGCATGACCAATTATCATCTCCAAAACCCGGAAGCAGAAATCAAACACAGCTGTTACCCTCCAGGAGAAGAAGAAAAAAGTCACTGTTAAAGGGCCTTTTAGACAGAGAGCCGCTACTCCAGAGAGAGAAACTCCAGTCGAGGAACCTCAACACATTGTATCTTCTTCAGCTCATCCTGGAGAAGGGTCTTCAGCATCTCAGCCCAAGCATCAACAGAAATTATGGGGCTCCTATCTCCTGGACGTCTCAGCACCTCTGCACATCTGACTTCTCCACAGAAGGTGCAAGCTATTGAGGACACTGCCACGACTCGTGCTAGTGATCCGGAGCCCATCCCCTCAGATGAACCGGCTCTTGACTTCGACGATGATGACTGGGATTAGGATTATGACTCGCTTTGGCACGTCCTGCACCTACTCCAGGTAAATATAAATCACTACTAAAATCTGTCAAATCAGCGACGCGTCAAGACGTCGCTAAATAGGGTAAATACGTCGCTAATTTCTATTAGCGACGAATTTAGCGACGTTTTAATGTAGTCGCTATTAACCTAGTTGCTAAACAAGAAAACGTCGCAATACGTCGCTATTGCGACGTGCTTTAGCGACGCGGACATGTCGCTAATTTAGCGACTGCCAGCGACATAAAATGTCATCATTTACCGACGTATCCTAGCGACGTTGAGCGACTTGACATGCATCGATGCTGACCTGGCTTTAGAGCCAAATGGCAACGTTCTGCGACTTTTTAACGTCACTATATTACCGACATATAGTGACGTTTCGCGACGTTCTATGTAGCGACGTTTAGTGACGATCAGCGACGGTACTCATTAAAGTTAGCGACGTACTTAGTGACGTTTATATCGTCGCTGGACGTCGCTGACAGTCGCTGAACGTCGCTAATATTAAAATAAAAAATTACAGCATTTGCAACATTTGCAGAATTTGCAGCATTTGCAGAATTTGCAGCACCATTTGTTACAACAACGACAGTGTATCACGAACACAGTATCAAACAACACATATACACACAATCACGAACACGTTTGAAACACAATCTCATCAATCAACACAGATTTATGAAAATTTGTAACAATGTCAAACATAATGTGTCCACATAAGAATAATGTATGTATAACCACATAAAAGACCCAGGCCCTGGATCCACCTACAAAGTTTACCTTTGTCCTCCTTGTCCAGTAAGAAAATGGCCCTGGGCTGCTTATACTTCCCACTGCCTTCCTTTATCAAATACAACTCTGGACGTCTGCATATTTCTTCTAAGTCCAACCTGGCCTTGGGATTGTCTTTCGTCTTTCCCTTTACGTCCATCACAGTATTTATTATATTGTCAAATACATTCTTCTCGATATGCATGACATCCAGGTTATGTCTGAGCAGATGGTCACTCCAATATGGTAGGTCCCATAATATACTCCTCTTCGTCCAGTTGTGAGCGCGGCCAAATCCATCACACTTGTATCCCGCTGTAGGCTCTTCAATAGCACTTGACAATTCTTTAACTTCTTCACCATGGCGGTGGACTGGACTTCTCTACCACGCCAGCACGAAAAGCATTCCTGTTCCTCTGGTACGGATGATCCTTTGGCAGGAATTGTCGATGACAATCAAAGAAGCACGGTTTTCCTCCGTGTTTCAAACGGAAAGCCTTAATACGATCCATGCAATACGGACATGCGAGACGACCATGGGGTAAAACCGTCAGAGGAACATGTAAGGAGTCTTCATACACATCCAAGGCGGCAAGTTGTACGGAGTAACAATCACTGGCCAACAAGAATATTGTGAGCCCGAAAGTCCAAATGGGGTAAAACCGTCGGAGGAAAGCCCCAATATGACATTACGCGGCTCCGAAGCAAAATCGGGATACACTCGATCAAAGTGCTTCCATGCTTCCCCGTCGGATGGATGATCCAGTACTCCGTCTATTTGTTCCCGCTTGTGCCAACTCATATTATCAGCTGTCTCCTTTGCCATAAACAACCTCTGCAACCGCGGCGTCAAAGGCAAATAGTGCATCGAATCTGTTGGCTTGCGTGCACCAGAAGTCCTTGTTGTACTAGTTGCCTTGAAGCGATCGGCACCACAAAATCTGCAGGCGTCTTCATCCTTGTCGTCCTTATAGTACAACATGCATCCGTTGCGACATGCATCAATTTTTTCATACCCCATCCAGAGCGATCTCACCATTCTCTTGGATTGGTAGAAGTCTTTAGGTAACTTGCCACCCTCCGGCAATATATCTATAATTAACTCCAGGATTCGGTTGTAGCATTCTTGAGACATGTTAAAATCTGATTTTATGCTCAACAATCTTGTAGCCACCTCCAACGGTGAATGGTCATCACAACCAGGATATAAAGGAGTCCTTGCATTCTCCAGCAACTCCATGAACTTTGCAGCATTGGCATTCGGTGCCTCCTCAGCTACATATTGATTGTTCGGATCGAAACGAGGCCCCGCAGCATCGAAAACCATGTTCATCCACCCTTGGTCGTAATCAGCATGCTCGTGGACATCTACATAAGGCTCCACATAAGGCTCCGGCTCGGAGGTAAAGACACAAGTTCTCCGTGTGCGGTCCACTGATAATAATTTGGCATGAAACCCCTCGAATACAATGATATGTCACATCCACTTTCGAATGATATTTCAAGTTGCGACATCTCATACATGGACACTTAATTTTTGTACGGTCCATGTACTGAGGGAACGTCTTGGCAAACTGTAGGAACTGTTGCACACCCTGTATAAATTCATCCCGTACACTGTACATGTCATCAGGATGACGATTGTACATCCACAAACGGTTCTGCAGATAGTAATTCATATCCATTTTAAGATAATTCTGCAAAGATTGACACAGATAATAATTCATCAGGATGACGATTGTATATCCACAAACGGTTCTGCATAATTGCCAAGTGTGGGGACGAATGGCTCAGAACACAACCCAAAATGCATTCTAGGATACATTAGTTTGAATCATCTATGTTCTGTACATATTGTGTAGTATATGTTCTTATCGAATCTAATATCTGAAGGATGTAACAGAATCAAGATGAACCCACATAATGTAATACTAAGACATTATCTACTACTAAAAGATGTAGTGATAGGTTGTCGTATCATCATTGCCGAGGGATGGGGGTCGGAGGATAGTCAACTTTATCTACGGCTACATAGTTTCTGTCTCGCCAGTCGAATGGCTGCAGGGACTATGTCCTGATCACGATGTCGTACCATAGATTAATGCAAATTCCTTATAGCAAATGTCATACATAGATTTCTGTCTCGTCGGTCGAATGGCAGATAATCTAATTAAGACTTTCAACTAAGCAGTCAAAGGTACTGAACAGAAAGTCTAATTAAGACTTCCAACTAAGCAGCGTTGTAGGATTTAAAATATGGTATTCAGGATTAGTATCCATCCTTCGTGACATAGCTGACTCTGCCAAAACCTGACCAACATATCCTATACTAATCATTCCATATTTCAGTAATGTCAGTGAGCTAAATCATACTCAACTGTCGAGAATACTTAGGAGAAAACTCATTCACAGGATTAGTATCCATCCTTCGTGACATAACTGAAATTTTATAGAGCTCGATAATAATTATTAGTCAATTTATTCATCATTTCAAAACCCTGAAAAAGCCCCAAAAAAACTCCCAGTATCAGTAAATAGGGCTCGAACCCTAAATTAGAATTCGAATCCAAGCAAAATATCAAATTGACAGTTGATATGCCTAAAAACTCCCAGTATCAGTATATAGGTGTCACACTGTGAGTCTCGTGTCCACACAGTGGGACACGACGTATCCAAACCAACAAAATAGGTGTCACACGAACTAGAAGCGAGTCCACTGTGAGTCTCGTGTCCCCGGCAGCGAGTCCACGCTCTCGTAGACACGAACTAGAAGCGAGAGAGAGAGCTAGAAGACGAGGAGAAACTAGGAAGCGGGGGGGGGAGAGAGTTACCTGAGTATCTACCTGAGGAAGGAGGAGGAGGAGGAGGAGGAGAAGGAGGAGGGAGATCGCCGGAGGAGCGCCGCGGAGGAGGAGGCCGGAGGAGGAAAATCGCCGGAGGAGCATCGCGGAGGAGGAGGGCACGAAATATTTGGGGGGAAAATTTGTGAAAGATCGAAAAGCAAACCCTTGCTATATGAAACGATTAGCGAAATTCTTTTTGGACGTCGCTAAACGTCGCTGATATTTATGAAACGGCGACGCTACTTAAAGTGCGTCGCTACACGTCACTACATCAGCGACGTGTACCGACGAACTTGCGACGCCTATTCTCATTTAACAAATTACAGCCGCTAGACGTCGCTATTAGTCGCTGTTAGCGACAACCAGCGACGTCTTGTATAAACGTCGCTAAAACCCCCAAAATAGCGACGTTCTTCCTTGGAGTCGCTAAATACGTCGCTGATATGACTTATTTTGGTAGTGAATTACAAAATTATGTATTATGATTTTGTATATTAACTTTGCTTAATTTTTGTAGGTGTTATCATTGCAGCAAAGCCTGTGGCTCCCCTTCCTCTTCAAGAAGAAAACATAGAGTCTAAAGAAAGGAGTTCTTCTTCAAAAGAAGATTCTACTTCTAAAGAAGACTCTCCATCCATGGAGGTACAACAAGAGCCAAAAGTAGAGGCCCAGCAAGGATTGCCTTCTCTTGCTGAAGACAGAGAAGAAGAACCAACTGCAGATGAAAAAGTAACTGCAGAAGAAGAACCAGCTATAGATAAAGAAACAGCTGCAGAAGAAAAACCAGTTGCAGAAGAACCAACTGCAAATGAAGTACTCCCAGGACTTGAAGGGCCTGTAGCCAACGAAGGTGATGAAGATATTGTCAACCCATCAACTGAAGTTGGAGACGTAGTAATAACATCCTCAGTTATTGCTACTGATCTGGCACAAGTTCTTGAGAAGATAGTGTCTGAACCTGAATCAGTTACAACGATCACTATTCCTCCCACAATAATCACCGCCACCGAAACTCGAGTAGTTTTCGCTCCAGAAACGGCTGGAGGAATAATTCATACACATGCTGAAGACATTATCTCTGGAGCTCCTGTGAATCAATCAGCCATGGTAGCAACATCAACAATGGCTTTAACTCAACTTGTTACCAAGGCAACAACAACATCTGCTCCCAGTCTTCAGAAGAGGGATTTGGTAGACCTTGTTGCCACTCCGAGCTCTAATGCCGAAATGAATCTCTTAGTTGAGATCCATACTGAAACTTTCTACAAAACCTTGGCAGCCTTAATCAAGATGATCCTGAAGAAGGGCCTAAATTATGAAAGTTTGAAGGCTGTAATTGCTCTCACGATCAGGAATGTTGCTATGTTCAATGACACTGAGGAGCCGCAGCTTTGGAGAAGGTAGTAGAAGGACTTGAACAGCCTATTAAAGAATATCTAAGGCTGTCAAGTGAAACTCTTGAAAGTCTCATCCAAACCGAGTATGATGCTTTATCAGCTGAATACATCACTCGGGAGACTATTTTTAATGAATCTCTCCAGGAGTACAGCAGCAAAGTCGCCAAAGAGAAAGCTTTATTGAATGAAAATAAACCCCTTCTGGAGATGCATAAAGAAGCCTTGAGACTTCAAACATGAGAATTCATCAGCAAGATGGTAGAATTCGTGAAGTTGAGGCAGAGTTGGTTCGCTTAAAGGCAGAAAGAGAGCAGATGATTGCAACTAGAGATTAACATCTAACGTAGAGCTCAATATTGGAAGAGAAGGTTTTAGGTGCTGAAGCTGTCATTAAAACCCTTGATGATGCCAAGGATAAAATGATAGCTACTTTCGCCGAACTCTTCCATCTCTGTACTCCAGAAGCCCGACGATCTATAGCTACTGCTACTGTATTGAATTCTTGTGAAAAGCGTCCAGCAGAACTGCAAAAACTGCTCGAAGATGTATCTGCTCCGCCTTAGGCAATTTTGCATTTAATACAGAATTTTGTATTCTTCTGTCTTTTTCATTCTGTAATTTTTTCAAGAAATGAATAAAATATTTGTTTTATGACCCTATCATTTATTTTGAATTTAAACAATAGGTATGAGATAGAAAGCACTTATCAGAGGTAATATGGACATGATAAATCTTCTAAACTCAACAAAGTAAATTATATCTATCCAGAGGTAATGTGGACATGATAGATAATGAATCTTGTTTTTTTTAGAGTATACAATACTATCAGAGGTAATATGAACGTGACAGATCGTAACAACTCAAAGAACATAGATTAATATCTATTCAGAGGCCATATGGACATGATAGATAAGAAAAGAAGTAAACTTAATATTTATTCAGAGGTCATGAGAACATGATAAATAATAAATCTTTTTCTTTCTAAAATCAGCTGGTAAGACAGAAGATCAAAATTCTCTTTTAGAGAACAAATAATTAGCTTAACCAAACCTTGGTAGCTGGGGAATAAAGAATAAATTCAGACATAATATTTCTTCAAGAATTTGCCATTAATTGGCATCATGAGCAAATCTTCATTAGGTTTAGACAACCTATAGGCACCATTAGAGAATACTGTCTCGACTACATAAGGACCTTCCCATTTTGCTTAGAATTTTCTTTTGCTCTTATGAGTCATCACCATCGGTCTTCGGACAGCTAGAACTAGCTCACCGACTTTGAATACCCTTTCTTTAACTTTACGATTGAAAGCTCGAGATATACGGGATTGATATAACTCGATGTGCTGTTGTGCTTGAAGATGCTTCTCGTCTAGACCTTCAAGTTCTTGAAGTCTCAACAGATCATTATTCTCTGTAGTTAGCTCATTAGCAATGGCTATTCTAAGAGATGGAATCTGGATTTTCAGTGGAAGAACAGCCTCACATCCGTAAACCAGTGAGAATGGTGTAAAACTAGTAGGAGTTCAGACTGTCGTTCGGTAAGCCCATAAACATTCTCTAAGTTTCTCATTCCAATCACGTTTATTAGAAGAGACAAATTTTTTGAGAAGTTTAATAATTGTCTTGTTGAAAGCTTCGGCCAAACCATTAGCAGCTGGATTGTAAGCTGTAGAAGCTAAGTTTTGGATCCGATTCTTGTCACAAAATGTATAAAATGCCTGACTGGCAAATTGGGGTCCACTATCATGAATTATCCTTCGGAATCCCAAAACGATAAATGACATGGTGTTTGATGAAGCTAACCACATTAGATGTTTTTACTTCAACAAGGGAAACTGCTTCCGCCCATTTAGAGAAATAATCCGTTATGGCCAGGATAAACCGATGTCCTTTAATAGAAGGAGTATTAATCGGACCAATAATATCCATGTTCCAAGCTTCGAAAGGCCAAGAAGCTGCTGTAGGATGTAAGAATTCAGAGGATTGGTGAATAAAGTCAGCATGAATCTGACATGCTTTACACCGTCTGGCATAATCCACAGCATCTGCTGTCATGGAAGGCCAATAATACCCCATTCTTCGAATACGATCCTGCAATTTTGGACCCGGTTGATGAGCACCGCAGACACCATCATGAGCTTCACGGAGTGTTTGCTTAGCTTCACTCTCAGAGAGACAATGCAGCAAAAGTCCATTATGAGAACGACGATATAACATATACAAAGAAGAATCATAGTAGAATCGAAATAATCGTCTTTTGATTGATGCAGCTTCTTTTGGATCTTCAGGTAAAATCCATGGACCGTATAATTAATAAATGGACTTCTCCAATCCCTTTGCTGAGAATTTAATTCTGTAGTATAACTTTGTTCGATATGCAAATTATTTTGACACAGAATAGATCTCTATCCAACAAAGTTATGGTATTTTATCATCTGATTGGAACAGCTAAGTCTACAGCTAAACTAGCAAGAGCATCAGCTTCCAAATTTTGAGAACGTGGTATGAATTCAATGAAGAATCCTTTGATTGAAAGGACCAGTTCGATTACCACTTGATGATAGGGAATAAGGTCAGGATTTCTGACTTCATATGTCCCTCTGACCTGATTAACAATCAGTTGAGAATCTCCATAAGCTTCCAGGAACTCAATATCCTATTGTTTTCTACTTGAAGACCAATTAGCAGAGCATTATATTCTGCCACATTATTGGAATATGGCTCATTAAGAGAATAAGCACGGTATATGACTATTTTATCAGGAGAGACCAAGACGATACCTACTCCGGAGACAATATTGTCTTTAGGTCCAACCCGCGATGCTCCATCAAAGTATAGTTGCCAAATGTCATCCCTCAAAGTCATGTTGTAATCCACGACTTCATCTGGAATGTCCTCATATAGCTTAGAGATTTCAGGTATAGGGTGAGCTGCTAAGAAATCAGCTAATGCTTGACCCTTCACTGATTTTTGAGGTACATAGACCATATCATAAGGAGTAAGCAACATTGCCCAGGTGGCTAACCTGGAGTTAAGAATACTCGATTTTCTTATCAATACCCGAATAGGATTTATTCTGGATATGACATGAATAGTTTGTCCTGACACATAATGTCGTGTCTTTTGAACAGCAAAAACCAAGGCCAGACATTCTTTCTCCACAGGAGTATACCTGTGTTCAGCTCCAAGCATCATTCGACTTAGATAATAAATTGCCTGTTCATGACCCTTATCACTTTTCTGTACAAGAAGAGCACCAAGAGAATGATCTAAGGCTCGAACATATAGCAAAAATGGTCTTCCTACTACTGGAGGTACTAGAATAGGTGGATTTGTAAGGTATTGCTTGATGTCGTTGAAGGATTTTTGACATGCTTATCCCAAACAAATGATACACCTTTCTTTAATAGACGAGAGAAAGGTTGATATCTCCCAGAAAGATTGGATATAAATCTCCTGATATAAGTAATACGACCTTGGAAGCCACGGAGTTCTTTCAGATTACGTGGAGGACGTATTTAAGAATTGCTTTAATTTTATCAGGATCAATATGGATACCTTGAGAAGTGATAACAAATCCCAAAAATTTGCCACTGGAAATCCCTAAGAAAGACTTAGTGGATTCATCTTCAGTTGATGTTGACGCATCAACTCAAATACTGTCTTCAAGTCTTGAATGTGATCATCTTTTAATCGACTTTTGACAGCAATATCATCCACATAACATTCAACTATTTTCCGTAGATGTTCTTGAAAGATATTGCTCATGGCCGTTGATACGTAGCACCGACATTTTCAGACCAAACGACATAACCGTATAGCAGTAAACTCCAAGGGGTGTATGGAAAGCGGTATACTTTTCATCTTCTGGATGCATCTTAATTTGGTTGTATCCTGAAAATCTGTCCATAAAAGACATGCGTTCAAAACCACATGTATTGTCTATCATGACATCGGTAATCGGAAGTGGAAATTCGTCTTTTGGACAAGCTGCATTAAGATCTCAAAAATCTATGCAAACTCGGACTTTTCCATTCTTCTTCATGACAGGAACAATATTGGCAACCCAGTCTGGGTGTTGTTCTTCACGAACAAAGCCACATATGATCAGCTTTTTGACTTCTGCTTCAATTGCATCTATCATATCTGGTCGAAAATGCCGCTGCTGTTTTTACAGGTTTGGCATTAGGAAGAATATTGAGTTTATGAGTAGCTACTTTAGGATCTAGACCCGACATATCCTCATAACTCTATGCAAAGATATCAATATATTCTTTAATCAGTTTTATCAACTCTTTCTTTTCATCTTCAGAAAGGTTTTTACTGATGAATATCGGCTTGGACGTAGTTCCGTCTCCAACGTCAATCTGGACAATTTCATCTTCTGTAGGTGGCTGTCGCTGTTCAAATAAAGCTCCCATTGCGTGTTTGTTGTGCCCAAGGGTCATTTTCAAATGGCTCAGATTCACCATCTTTGAACCATGTTGACTGAAAAGACGCACTCAGATTCAACATATTAGTTTCCTCCAGAATATGAGGATTGTAAAAAATTGGAAGAAAATTCTTCTTCCATATCTTCTTTATACATGTGGGATATCAGATTCAATGAACTGGATTTCTTCAGAATCTGAGGATTGTGAAGAACTGGAAAAAATTCTTCTTGTATATCTTCATTAAACATGTGGGATGGATCGTATCCCAACCCATGACGAGTTTTTGGTAAAACGGATCACCACATAATGGTAACCGTCTATTTGTCTTGATTGAGACCCAGTATAGTTTTCAAATCATATCCCATATTCTGGATAATCTTAAGAGATTGTTGACTATATTTGTCAATTCTAATTTTTCCTTTATCTTTCTCTATGAGATCATCTGTCTGAGTAACAGGTATATTTCTAGCCAAGCCAAACACAATTTGGCGCTTGTTTTTCTTATTAGACGGGATCACAAAATAAGATTCTTCGTGACGTCTATAAGTTACACAAGCTTGTGATGATGAGGCTACAGGTAGAAGATAAGGAGAAGATGTTAGAACCTTTGAGCATAGGGTCCAACATCGACATGAGGAGGAAAAAATTTTTCTTATGATTAATATATAAGGTTTCCTCTGTATTTATGTCATTTTTATGTTGATGACTTTGATTATCAGCAGATAAAGTCATTCTTTTAATAAATTTGACAGCCATATACTCCAAAAGAAAATCTTCATTAATATAAGAAAGTACAGAATGATCAATATTTAATCATTTACAAACTGACTACTACGCTTTGGATTGATCATTAACGGACCGTCATCCGTCTTCAGCGTAGACTTGCCAAGGTTGATAATCAGTGGTTCTGGATCATTTGTACGAGAAGTACGTCCCTTGACCTTGATCATGAGAGGTTGAACTTGGCTCTTGACTGGAATTCTCACAGATTCCTCAGACGAAGCTCGAGTTCTTCCTTTAACCTTAATCATCAAGGTTCAATTGACAGGTTGGGGTTGGATTCGACCTTTGACTTTAATCTTCAAAGGTTGATCTTCTGGAGGATCTTCTAAGACATATTGATCTTCTGTAGGCGACCTATCTTCAGCCATATCAGATATTTTTTCACATGCTCCTGTTTGTGGAGTATTGAATCAGAGAAATAGGCTTCAACACCCTTAAAAGGATTGATATGCGAATTCAGTCTTCACAATCCCTTAAGAATCCACATACTTGAAGCATTGGTGGAGAGTTGAAGGCATAATTATGCTCATGTATCCATGGTCTTCTAAGAAGAATGTTGTAAGATACATCTGAGTTGATAACATAAAAGGTCGCCATAGTTCGAAGATCACCTATTTGAATCTTCAGACGAATCTTTCCCAATGGTTTACTCTTTCCAGAATTGAAACCAACTATTGTTGTACTAGTGTATGTCAAATCACTAGTAGGAATCCTCAAGGGTCTAGCATACTCTGAAGAATAATACTAATAGAAGACCCAGGATCAATGTAAATCCTATCAATTTCAGTAGAGTCAATATACCCATTACCTGTGTAACACAGAGGCCTGTCGTGTCTATTATGCTTCAACAGCATATCTTCTTGTGTGAAGGTAATGTTAGAAATCCATTCCATCATACTATGACATTGGGGACACGATACTGGTATATTGTCAGGACTCTTGAGTTGAGCTAAGCATGAATCTGCTTGTAGCAAAGCTTCGCTCAAAGTTTCTCGACTTTCTTTAGAAAGACGAAGCAACTCAAAGATCAAAAGTCTAGCCGGAGTATTAGCTAATTGGGCTAGAATATCAAACTTGTAGGGTTTCATCACTACCCCTTGATTTGAAGCAGATTTCAATAGAACGTCAAAGCGTACTGCTTTCTATTTCTCTTTTTCAACCGCTGATGGTTTAGAAGGTCTTGTCTCAGCAGAAAATGAGATGGTTGAGCTGGTAGCGTTTTAGCAACATCCTTCGCTTCTTTGGAAGTTCCTCATAATCTTTGTGGTATTCTTTACCAGATCTCGTACCAGCAAAGGTTCTTTTTCAGACTCAAGAAATGAAGTACCATATTACAGGTTTTAATCTTCTTTTCCTTAGTCTTCTTCTTGCGAGAATTTTTATGAGGGACCTCAAATCCCAATCCAACAGTGGATTTTTGACCTTGAATTTTAAAGGAAGTCGCATTCCTTTACCATAGCTCAAGTCTTCCGCCTTTTGAAAGTCATAACCCATCTTTTTATGAGATGGACTGATTGATGACTGTACATGTGAGTGGGTAGCGGTCTTTCAATAGATGGTTCAACAGAGGAAGGAGGAACAGAGACCTCTGTAGCCACATGAGGGGTATTCGGGACAGGAGAAAAAATCCCTACAGGAGCTTTCTCATAAGCAGCAAAGACTTATTGTTCCCTGTATAAGGGAACACTATTCATTGCTAACCATTGCCGATGAGTAAGTTTGAGTTTGGTAGGAGGAGCCGAACTTGGAGGGCATATATTCAGACCCCTCAGTCTATCCTCCAGAGAAATGTCGTCCCAAAGATGATCCAAATCATCATGATCTGGAGTAACAATATGAGAAATCATATTACAGATTTTGACTTTTCAACCTTTCTTGGATTTTGAATTTTTACTTTCATTCTCCATTTCAGGTACTAAATCAGGGTGTACCCACATAATTTCACCATTTTTTAATGTGAGAGGCAATAGTCTTTCACTTTGCTCTCTAGCAGGCGGAAGATTCACAATCTTCATTGTCGCCTTTGGAATTGGGATAATCCCATCTGGAACTTGCTGTGGAGAAAACCTCCAAATTGAAGAAAAATCATATTAGTTATGACTGTATGCTCATCATTGGTTAAAGCGATGGCATTAGTATTTATCAACTCTTGGATTTTCTTTTTTAAAACATAACAAGCCTTGGTAGGATGATTTATGTATCTATGATAGATACAATACTTGGGATTGTCAGTTAGATTTACCTCATTAGGTCTTTTTGGCTTTGGAATCTGGAGTTTGCCACTCTTCACAAGATATTAAAATATCCCTGGGATATCACTGTCATCAAAAGAGTGCTCTTCTTTTGGTTTAGAAGACTCCGAATTATTTGGCGTCATTTTAGGTTTTGAAATATTAACCACTAGGGTTTTCTTTCCTTTCCCATTGTAATTGCCGAAATTATTACCTGAAGAGGCTTTCTTTCTTTGTCTTCTGAGGCAAAGATCATCCCATGTTCACGAGCCAATCTACCATTGGTCTCGACTGAAACTGCTGCTATAATGAATGAGGCCCAATCTGTGAATTGAGAGCCTGTAAAGACAGCAATGGTTGGTCACAGATTCATTTTGCATGTATCAATCAATGCTGAATCTGGCATACCAGGAGGCATCTTCAAAGTTGCCTATCGAAAACGTTCAATAAACGTCTGAGTATCCTCTTTCTCTTTCTGTTTAATCTCTATTAAGGAGGACATATTCATGTCCATGCCTCCTTCATAGAAACGGGAGAGAAACATTGCTTTAAACTCGTCAAAAGACGATATGCAATTGTCGGGTAGACTGCGATACCAGTCATATGCTGAACCCGTCAAACACCCAATAAAAACTCGGGTAAGAAAGCATCATTCTTTTGCAAATATACAGTCATAACATCAAAATAATTGATATTGTGACTTGGAGAAGCCTTTCCATCAAATAACACCATAGATTGTGGCTTGAATTTTGGAGGAAAGGGTACATCATTCCAGTGAGGAGGATAAGGTTGTTTGATCCCTAACCTCTGGAGTTGATCTTTGTGCTTAAGAACCTCAAACTGTTCTTTTAGCTCACGCACTGCTTGAATAGCTTCACTAGTTTGGGGAAGCACATTTGATTGGATAGTGGCTGGATGTACCGTAACCCCCACCGGAGGTGGTACATCTTCTAGAATGAGAGGATCTGGAGCTGCATAATTTTGATTGATAGCAGGCTCTTGACTAAGATTATTCAAAGGTGTATCAACCCTTTGACTATCTTGAGTTTGCGCTGCTAGCTGCACCGGTGTTACCACTGTCGGCTGAACAGCTTGCTGAGTCACTATTATTTAATGTATATTTTTATCATGGCAAGCATGTCCTTCAGTGATTGTTCCACTGCTAAGAGACGTTGTTCTGTATTAGAAGTTGACGTCTCCGGTTCATCTCCGATAGCATAGGATTCAACCTCCCTTGAACATACAGAGGGATTGGTGTAGAGGTATGAATCAACGCTATCAGTTTCTAACTCCAAAGACTGGGTACTCCCACCTTCTGAATCTGAAGATTGCAACGATCTTTGACTTCTTGACCGGGTATGCTGATATACCCCTTCAAAAGTGTCAAGGAGTCGGTTGAACTGTTGATGGCTTGGAGTCCAGGACGAATTGCATCTTGGAAGTCGTCCTCTATTGATATGAGATGCCATATTGACTGATGTATAGAACAACTCATGTTCTTGATCATCAACTTGTTGTTGAGGCACATTGTAGCTTAATCGGTCAAAAACAGACTGTTTAGAAGCCGAACAATAACATTTGATTACAATCTGGTGACACTCACAATGATAATTTTCTTTGGAGAGAGTCACAGAAGATTTTCTGTTTTTAAGGAGTTGAAGAAGTCGTTCTTTATTATATTTGGGATAGAGAAACGTTTAGTCCCTTGCGTATAAAGAAGATTACTGGCTACATTAGCAGAACCAAACTGTATATTTTTATGTGCCTGGAGTTGCGTGCGTAAATCCTGAGATTTTTGTGCACAAAAATTCCATCAGCATTATACAAAATCTGAAGGTTTGGTACCTTGCGTAAAGCAGTGTAAGAAGGTTGTTGGTAAAAAACTAAAGTTTTACCAATAATAGAATTCTTGTTTTTATGCTGCATGCGTATAGGTAAATTCACTTTAGATGCAAAGGCATCATCGTGAACTTTATCTACCATGTCACCGACAGGAGATTTACCTTTACGCGTAGAGCGCAAGACTTGAGTGTCTACTACGTCACAGAGGGAGACTGATTTTTACGCACAGAGCGAAAGACTTGAGTGTCTGCCACATCACAGACGAGAGATTGATTTTTACGCATAGAACGTAAGACTTGAGTGTCTGCCACGTCACAGATAGGAGACTAATTTTTACGTATAGAGTGTAAGACTTGAGTGTCTGCCACGTCACAGACGGGAGACTGATTTTTACGCCCAGGGCACAAGACTTGAGTGTCTGCCACGTCACAGACGGAAGACTAATTTTTACGCCCAGGGCGCAACACTGAAGTAGAGCTGCCTCGTCACAGACGGGAGCCTCCACAACAGGAGTGGGAAGAATTCCCTTACCTTCAGAGACAGCAGGGAGATCAGAGGATGCTTTGGACTTAGGAATCCAAACTTTTTGCACCTTTCGCGACTTTTAAATATTGGAGCAGCGAGTACTACCCCCAGTTTGGAGCATTTCTTCGTAAGCAGTCTGGTCTACGAAACCAGAGATTTTGGATTCGATTCCCAGCAGAGTCGCCATTTTGTTTCACTTAACAAAATACCTAAAATTGGCTTTTGAAAGAAAACGAGAAAAAGTACAAAAGTACAAATTATTCCTGGAAAGTATTGCTATGGAAGTCTGATCTGAGAGCGATCACTTTGTTCCTTGGACCATACGATGATGATGAAGAGAACTGCTTGAGGAAGATGAATAATCGGAAGAACTAAGTCACCAGAAAGGTATCGACACAACGGCACTGATGGCACAGTCGAATGTTTTCCTGCTTTGCTTCACCCTGTTCTTGAGAAAAAGTTGAAGAAATGCTTATGGGAATATCACTCTGAAAGTATGAGTTTTCTCAGAATCTCCTCTTCTGTATATCTCTCTTGATGTCTTTCTTTTGTTAAAAATAAGTCTATTTATAGACTAGACCCTCAGTGCGTAAAAAGCAACAAAATTGGATCTCTACGCAAGTAACTGCCACCCACGATTGAAAATCAACCTTTACGCGTGATGACACGTGTCCCATATAGAGTTTTGATCTCTACACATGGTGACACGTGTCCCACAACTTTAACAATATGGGGAGAGCACGTACACACGTTCCTCGATAAGTGTGGCATGAAAGCTACGTATGCAGACCACGTTCTCACATAGCCAGAAAAGATTGGGCGTAAAAATAACCCAAAATAGACTTTCTGCGTAAAGTAGCAGACTAGGCGTAAAATAACCCAAAATAGACTTCCTGCGTAAAGTGGCTGAAAAGTAGCATTGAGCGTATAATTAGCTCAAATAAACTCTACGCATACAAAAGCCTTGAGCGTAAAGACTCAAAATAGCTTTCATGCGTAAAGAAAATGATCTCTTGAGCGTAAAGTAGCCCATCTGTACGCTAAACGACAAGTGTTGGGTTTGGTGAAAAAATCTTCTCGGCTTCTGTGCAATGTTTTGTCAGAAAATTATACTGTCAGGTCAATATCACGCGCATTAAATGCAGTCTAACAGCCTGTCTATCGCGTAAAAGCTGAGAATGGCTCTCGCATAAAAGAACTCGCGTAGAATTTTGAATCTGACTCAATAGAGTCTTTTAATGGGCCTTGCGTAGAGTCTGACTTTGTGTAAAGTTCTTAACTTCTTTGACTTGGTCTATGAAGTTTATTTTATGCTTCTACAGTCACCACCAAAAGAAAGTCTCCAATCGACAGTGCCCTGAAGGTATCGTAGAATCTACTTGACCGCACTCCAATGTACCCTTCTAAGATTTGAAAGATACCTGCTAACTGTGCCAACTGCATGAGCGATGTCTGGTCTCGTACACACCATAGCATACATAAGACTTTCCACAGCTGAAGCATATGAAACCCGCTCCATATCTTCTTTTTCGTCCTTGGTAGATGGACACTGCTCCTCAGTGAACTTAAAGTGAGCCGTAAGGGGGCAACTCACTTTCTTCGACCCGTCCATCCTGAAACGCTGAAGTACCCGGTGAATGTACTTCTTTTGGGACAAGTGTAGCAGCTTGGACTCTCTCTCTCTCTCGGCTGATCTCCATCCCAAGAATAGTCTTTGTTGCGCCCAAATCCTTCATAGAGAAGGCCGCACCCAGTTGGCGCTTCAACTCCGCTATCCTAGTGGCATTCTGACCCATTGATAGTATGTCATCAACATAGAGCAATAAAATGATGAAATCATCTTCGGTAAAATACCTCACAAATACACAGTGATCCGACGTCATCCGTGCATAGCCATGCTCCCCCATAAACGACTCGAACTTCCTGTACCACTGCATCGGAGCCTGCTTCAGACCATATAAGCTCTTCCTCAATCGGCAGACCAAATATGACTTACCCTTCTCATAGAATCTCTCTGGCTGCTCCATGTATAACTCCTCCTCAAGGTTACAGTGGAGGAATGTCGTCTTCACGTCCATCTGCTCGACCTCCAAGTCGAAACTGGCTGCCAATGCTAACACCACCCGAATAGACGACTGTTTAACGACTGGTGAAAAGATCTCATCATAATCCACGCCTTTTCGCTGACCGTAGCCTTTAACTACCAGCCTCGCTTTGTATCGAGGGCGAGTAGCATCATCCATCTGCTTCACTCTAAACACCC
>JANAVB010037918.1:37500-40377 GCA_029216955.1 Iris pallida | reverse complement strand
GTTCCATACATTATGTCCTTTATAAACAGAAGACAACATCTTATACAAGGAGGGCTTCTGTATGTCCAATAATCTTTGATGCCGCGGGATCATCAAGCCAACCTTCGTGTGCAGAACATCCCAAGCACGAGCACCTGTCCACATAATGTGGTCAGTATATCATCTATGTACTCGAGCAGAATCCAACCCACTCGCCTAAACCAACAATAACTGGTCAATTTTAGCAAGCATTTAATAGAATGATCTTTCTACTTGGGGCCTAGCATTAGTTTACATTCCATGGGCAATATCATAGTTAGCATGTAAACTTGTTAACTCTTTTCTCATGTGAAGGCAACAATGAAACATACTTAATGTTATCAATTACTGACTGTATACATTATAAATCTTTTTAAGCGTCATTGAGTTAACATTAGCCAAACTGTTGTAGGTATTCTTTTAGCAAGGCAACACTCTAGCATATTGCATTTAACATGTTGAGCATGTTATAGAATTCTCATTAAAGGCAACATCATAACATCGTCTTGTTTAGCATGATTAAGCAGACAATTTAACCAACATACATTGCATATATCACATTTAAGTGATTTCTTATCGATATCCGACTCCGCATACCTGCATAAGAATACAGGATAATATGATACTTACTATGTCAGCACAAACATTTATTAGTATGCATCCTGACTACATGACCACTGGTGCTGTGCACCATTTAAGGACTTTGCCATATATGACTTCATAGGGTATGGGATGTGCCCTTCACAAGGTTGCGAACCCGAATGAAGGTCCCTATACCGCGTGCCACCAAAGCACGTCGATTCCCTCCTAGGCTGACTCATCCCACCGCTGCGGGTACTGTTCGAGGAAATAATACGTTGTATACAAGTTTGCCCATGGTCATGCGAATGCGTATGTGACTCGATTGTGTTCGAAGTCGCAAGATCAAATATTAAGATAAGTAAAGGCAACAGTTCATTATCTCATCTTTCCAATATTACCACCTATTCACTTGGTGATCTCAATGATCCCAAGCCTCATCATTTCTCATTACACAAACATTGCAACATTTCTCATAACATTTCTTTCTAAGAGGAACAAACAATATTTTATTTATCTCAATAGGACCTGCAGTATTTCATTCATTTCATAGGAACATTATTCTTTCCTTCATTGCTTATAAGGAAATAGGCAACAACAACAGTTACGCAGAAGGTACATGATTCTAGTATTTATTCAGTTCTTTGTATTGATAGCATAACCAGTTCATTTTTCATATATCATTCACGTAGCATCTCATTACTCTAAGTATTTCATTGCTTAAGCATTATTAACAGAAGGGACGTTATCAATTCATTTCAAGCATCAAGTCACATTAGCAGTTCAAGTATGATTTATTCAGCAGTTCAATATTCATGTCCTATTTATTTCAATAATTCTCAGAATAAGCATATCTATTATTCAACAATTAAAACATGGGACATTTAGGGACAATTCATAGCATCACGTTATTCGATTTATTAAGCATGCAGGACTAAGGAGGAAGGAGGACAGTTCCACTTGCCTTGCATAATGGTCTTCCTGCTACGATCACACTTATCTTCCAATGGACATAGCTCCATCGACGAGCCACGTTCCAACACTTAATCCGTCTAGCTAGCTAAGAGCGACTACATCAGTCTCAACTCTCTTGATCTCCAACACAAGTCACGCTCCAATATTCTGGTCTCATCCAACAAACCAACCAAATGCCTCGCACGGAGCGGGGTATTACACCTACCACCTTCATCTTGACCCTAGGATACTCCCCTAACACCCCGGCATCTTCCTGAGGATCCTCAGTCCCTAATTTGGTTGATACGAGGCACATAAGGCACCTGAAGTTGATCGAACTTGTGCTGAATTCATCACAGCAGGTTAGTTAACTTGTAGACTAGGTTTCATCTACTTTTTCCTATCTGATTCTCCTTAAGCAAAAACTAAAAGTTACCTCTATATGTCTACTTCAATCTCTGATTGTTGGATCACATAGTTCCAAGCAGTTTGTCCGTGGCATCGATTCTACGACAAGGTGTCCAGAATCGATGAGATCTATTACTAGCCATTTTCTTTCTACCTAAGTTTAGATTTGATCCTTCTAATATTTTTATTCAGAAACTAGACATCGAGTGCTTTCTAATGCATATCTATTTGTCAGGTTTGAGTTTGTTTGCTATTTTTAAATTTTTTTGACATTTGCCATAACACGTAACTCCGAAAATCCTATGTTCGTTGTGTCCAAAAGTTCCAATACTTCATAAACTAAACTATTTATTATGCAAGGTTTAATGTTGAAACGCTTACTTTAACTAATTTCTAGAATTTTTATAGAATTTAATATTTTTTTTGTTTCGGGCCTCAAATCGTATACCAAGTCTAAGAATAATGTTGTAGTGTCAATATAAGTCTTGTACACATATTTTTCTATGTATAAAATATATTATTTATTTAATATATTTATAAATACTTTGCGTTAATAATATAAGTCTATACATGGTAATAATATAAGTCTAAATATTATAGCATATTTATAAATATAAGTCTTGTACACATATTTTTCAAATTAAAAGTGATATTTTTACGTTAATAATATATTACTTTTATAGGTAGATTTAATACTATATATGTTATATCAAGTAGAGTAGTCAATATGACTAGTTTTGGTATAAATAATAATTAAGTCTATATATGGTAAGTCCATGTATAGTAGTTATTAGTGTGTATTATATTCGTATTTTGGAATCTGTGCGTCGAAACAGAGATCAATTGATTCCAATAATCTTATGCCGCTAAAATTGACAAAGTGATCGTATAGATCGCCAAAATAAGATTGTTAACCTT
>JANAVB010037918.1:0-32500 GCA_029216955.1 Iris pallida | reverse complement strand
CTAATCATTTTTAATTCAAATAATTAGAAGGACATGATAATAGATCTAGGGTTGTGGGAAAGGATGAGTAACTAAAGACGAGGATGTATTCACATGGTTTGGTCGATCACTAACTACACTTGTTTATATACAACTATCATGGCCATAGGTGATATGGCAAACTAAGGTATGATACTTCTATTCTTACCGTATTCATCTTTGTTTCCTATCAAGTTAAAATTCTCTTACTCCTAAATTCAATCTTTAAATTCGAGTTTCCTTAAAAGTTCCTCAATATATATCTAAATAAAAAAATCCATCAAATCCTTTATTTGTTATTTATCGTATGACTTATAATCAAATTTCTTAAATTCTTCCTTCTACCACTTTAATCATTCTCGTAATAAACTATGAGTTATTGACCCCCTTTTTTTCATCAAAATTTATTACTTGATTTCTATCCTTAAAATAAAAGTTATATATACATTATTAACCTCAATAAATTATAAGTATTTTCTAGAATCTTCAACAGTCCAAAAGCATTTTTTTCCCTCAATCTCATATATGTAAATTCTCTCGATTATCTTATAAATATTATCTATGATTCTCACCGTCAATATAAAATTTCTAACTATCATTCAATGTTGATAATATCAATATTATCCAACTGAGAATTCACTAATCCTTCATACAATATCATATCTTTTAAAAAAATAGGGTTCATCGATCCTCGAAACATTTAATGCCTTCATAACTTAATTATAACCTCTAATGTACTTAATTGCCAAGGTAATCCCTCTAACCATGTAATTGGCCTATCGAACATATATTAGTGTAGTCATCTTCCTAACCTCCATTAAGCATGAGAACTAAGATTCACGGCAGAAAGGAATCAAGCATGAAACAAATCAAGACAGTCAATGAAGATAGAATAAAGGAAGGAGATCAAGCATGTGGATGAGTTCTTATATTTTAATCCTATATGTAGGTTTGCTTGGTACAACGATGTAACCAAATAACTTATTCATTGACCTGCATGGGCCACCACAAAAACATGTAACATCCTAGTCCCAAAATATGTAGGATTAGATACGTAACATGCCAGCCGTATAATAAATATACGTAAGCTGTAAATGCAGTATTATCACGGCTAACTAATCTTATCCACAAAATAAAAGAATAAAGATATTATAAAATCAAACATGAAATGTCATGGTACAAGTTGCTGGATGGAGATAAATCCTCTATCAGCATTTAACTAGAAGGAAGAAAATAGCAAAATAAAGAATACAAGCAGCAAAGATGATCCAAGAGCAAGTCATCTTCAATAGGAAGGAGAAGATTACGATCTTGGCTGGAACTACTGTAGAAAGTCAAAAAAATACACACCTGAGGGATCACCAGGTTCTCAGAGGGACATAACAAGATACAGAAAATATGTCATATAACTGAATATAAACTGCTCAACAATAAATCGGGTCATAACATGGTCCAATACTCCACCCTTGAATTAGTGTATCATCCCTCTCAACCAAACAATGACAGGAGATGGCATTCTAATCCTGTATCTTTCTATGCCATAAATCAGATATAGTATCAGGATCACAACATAGTTCAGTATTTTATCAACGAAGCAGTGAACCACACCTACAACCAAATAAGGACAAGGTATGACATACTATTTTGCGACAAAATAGTATCCCAAGCCACGATTAGGTATAAGTACACAAACCAAAAAGTATATATACCTAAACGGATAAGGTCGCCTAACCATTCTCTGTGAATGTAATTTAAGAAAAAACCTCCAACGCATGGGCTCTCTAGCTAAAAATGGGATTGGCATAGTCCTCTCTTACGCACCAGGGGCATCAAAGCATCACGTTTCCTCAAACGTCAGTAGCCATCAGTAAAATATAGGGTCGTTAACCCGCATCTCCGTCGGAGCGTACGTTCACAAAAGGTAATATGCATGGTAGCCCATACGCTAAGAAAATGTCCTCTCCACCCCATGCCTATATGTTGTATCCGCAACACATAACCTCTATTAACAGCTAAGTCGAACACAAATACTATTAGCAGTTAATCCTATCGCATAGCTTATACGCATCGATGTACGGTCGATATGCGACTCGTGACTTCGCGGCACATAGGTGTCAAGGCCAATAAATACGGCATAAACAAAGGATGGTATCTTAAATATATGTTTAATGTGCATAGAAATTAATAGTTAACGAAAAACATGACTAAACATGTCTAAACAGTAATTTGCTTCTACCTGTGATTTTGAAGAACAATTTATATTATAAAAATAATAAATAAATAAATAAATAAATGCATGAACAATGATAAGCTAAGCAAATAAACTGTAATAGCAAGATATTTTGCCTGGTAGTGGTGCCTGGTGTGGTGCGACAATCTGATAACATTCAGAAGGATCTAATAACCAAAGTTGATATGAAAAAGTCCGGGTTCACAAGTAAATGATTAGTCGGGGTCAAGATTAAATAATCCAAGGAATTTACATAAACAGATATTTATAACTATTTTTCAAAATAATTATAATACTTAAAAACTATTTTTTATTAATAAAAATAATTTTTAGATAAATAGTTTTAAAATCTAGGAATATTATTTTAAGATAAAAACTATAATTTCATTAGGTAAAAAATATTACAATAATATTTTTAGGTCAAATGCTTAATTTAAATACGATAAAATAATATAAATATACATTAACCTAAAATAAAATTTTAAAATTAAATTAAATTTTTTAAAAAGTGTATATGTTGTCGATCTTCGTGTCAGCTTTCCGAAAAATCAAACGAATCACAAAACCAAGTTCGAAATCTTCCTAAATCTCAAAAATAGTATAACACTTCGGTTTTTGGACAACTGGCACTCAAATAATTTTACATAAAAATAGATTACAAATTTGCTAAATAAATTATATATTATTGAAGCTAACCTCAATACGGTTCTAACAAAAAAAAATTGAAGGTGAAACGAAGTCCAGAGTTGGTCGCAACGGCTTCGAGAAGTTACTACAACTTTTAAAAAATGAGGCTGAATTTTATGACAAATTTTTGGATAGTTGTGGAAGGAAAAGAGAGAAGATTTAGAGAGGAAAAATATGAGAGATAATTTTATTTCATAGGTACAATAGGTATATATAATGAGTAGTAATTAATTAATTATGATATGATTAGAATCAATCAATACAGATATGATTATGATTACCTAATTTGGATAGGATTAGGATTAGTTCAAATAAGAAATGATTTAAATAATTATAGATATGATTTGAATAGGATTAGAATTTCTAAATTATATTAATATCAAAAGTAAATTAATCAAATTAATACAAAATTTAAATCAAATAAATTTCCAAAAAATAAATCAATATAATCAAATGAATACTTGACTACATTCATAACTTTAAATGAATAGTTAATATTATCAAAAATTGTTTAAACTATATTTGACAATTATAAAAATGATTACGATATATTTATATAACTAAAAAATATAGTTTAAATAATTTAACAAAACACTTTTTATTGTTCAAAAATAAATATGATTTTTATAAAAAATTTAAATTTTTTATTTTCTAAGAAAAAATAAAATAAAATTAATATTTTAAAAGTTCAGGAAGAAAACAAGATTCAAATTCTAGAGATATGTATATACTTATTTGTCTGAAAATTCTATTCTAATATGGACGAATGGAATATCATATATCCATATACTATATATATACTAGTATATATATAGTTATTCTAATTAACTAATTAAAATAAAAAAACTCCAAAATTTAGGGGGTTTACACATCCTAACTGCATGTTGGTCCTTGGGGCAATTCCCATGATTAGCAGTTGGGACGTAAAAGCCCATTTTACTAATAGACTGACAACCCTGATAGCGAGAACTTCTAGCCTCAGGGTGTCATGTTCCTTCCTTGGCCAAGCGATTTCCAGTTCCCTAGGAATTGGTCGAGAGATTAATACCTTGTGCACAAGTTGTCCAGACCATTGCGAATGCAACTATCAAATAAAACTACTATGCACTAGTCTAGCAATATGTGAATGTTTGCCATTAAATATCAAGCACAACAAATTACAAATGAATTGAACTTGATTGCAAACTCGCTTGTACAAGAGAAAGCCCAGAAAGAAAGCCTAGGAGACAATCTAAGTACAATTGTTTAGTTTAGATTCTGGAGGGTAACGATAGAGGCTCGGGAAAGTGTAGCAACTCTGCCTTACTCCTTGGACTATCTGACGCACTCCTTGCTCTCGAAGAAATTGCCTTTCATAGGTTACCAGCCTCGGATTGCCCACCATTTGCCTGGGTGAAATACCATGCTATTTATAGTATTTTCGGCAGTAGCAGCTTTTTGGGCCGCATAAAGGGCTGCGTGGCCACGTGTCTCTCACATCACACAAAGACTCGATCTCGGGCTGCCAGCTGGTGGGGGTTGTTGAGATTTTGTTGTAGTAAATCTGGGTAGTTGAGACTTGGTCAGCCTGTCCACGTGTCTCATCGCAAGATAGGACCAGTCTGCTTGAGTCATTTTGAGCCGCATAGGCCCTTCAGAGTTCGGCCATGCTGAGCTGCATAAGACTCATGCGGCAGTCTCTCTTAGTCCGTATATAGCTTGGGGACTTTTGAGCCACATATGTTCTTATATTCTAGGCCGCATAAAGCTCATGCGGCTCAGATTATGGTTACCCTTTGCCGTATGAAATACATAGATTGAGTTGCACATACGGCTCGGGTCGCATGTGCAGTCTAATCACGTCTTATCTTCTTTTCAGAGTGTCAGAGTTGTCAGTGCTGTCAGTCTTTGCCAGAGTTTGTCAGCTTTATCAGTCCAGAGTCAGCCTTATCAGAAGGATTAATCAGCTTGGCCGTATAAGTAACTATTCTCTCTATAGCTCCAAAGTCAGTCTAGTGAAGATGGGCCACAGGGACGTACTGAGTCTGTCATACGGCTCTTTTTTATGTGGATCAATCTGTTCTAGGGTACTCATGCGGTCAGTTTTGATCCGCATGAACCCCATATTTTTCATGCTTCTACAAGACCCCCTTCAAAGTTTTCAAATTACAAATTTGGAATACTTTGAATAAGAAGCATGGATGTATATCTAGCCGCAGAAAATAATATTCGAGTCAGGGGAGACGTCGTATCGCGGGGACATTTTGGGCCGTATGGACGCTTTCGGGCCGCAGGTAGATCTTGTGTAGTAGGGAGATCTTGTACCGCAGGAAGATCTTGTGCCAGCTGTCACTGCTGGATTTAATACTTTGATTTGGTTTTTGATTTGGGCTCTTTTTTCGAGATAAAACTGACGGTTAGTAAGAATAAAATCCTCAAACGTCATTATTATCCTTAATAGATACGGGAATCGAAGCGGTGATGACGGTTATTAAGGATAAAAATCCCTAAACGTCATCATTATCTTTAATGGATACGAGAATCGAAGCGCCGTTCATCTGTTTCTATTTTGAAGAACTATAAATATAGGCCATATGGAGAGAGCTTTTTCCTTTAATTTTTTCTCCTTCGTCTTCATCATCTTCGTCCTCTTTCTGTCCCGGTTAGCCATGGATCCAAAAGCTTCCAAGCTGACTGACGCTACGGCCAAATAAAGGGGGCTCGTCTCTTCGTTAAGAGCTGCGAACTTTCCTCCCGTTCATCCTGACGTACAACCCTCTATTACGGGTAAAGACTGTAGAAAAGTGATGACTTAAATTTGAACGGCCATATCGCATATTTTATGCGCAGGCTTGTCATAAATTGCCTTTGTGCTTTGGGCATGATTGATATATCCTCCATCTTATGGACTGCATGTGTTCTGTATGATAGGGCCATATAGGTTGGGCCGTATAAGTGCCACTGTCCTTCATGGATGCCTCATGACGAAGCCGCAAATATATCTCATAATTGATTCGCATGAACATTGCATAACCTAGCCGCATGCATCTCATTCCTCATAACTGGGCCACATAGGGTCTGTTTGCTGATTTCTTCTTCCTGCTAACCCCTCTTCTTTCTTTTAGGGATCCGACTAGCAAATTTCTCGAGGACCGATATTGACGATAGAGTGAAAATGTACCATTCTGACACACACATCAGGCAGCTCAAAACTCCTCATGCTTCGGAAGAGTTTTTCCTGCGTTATTTTGGCATACACATCAGACAACTAAGAACTCCTCGTGCTTTGGAAGAGCTTTCCCCAGGTGGTAGGAGGAACCTTTATACCTCAAAAAGTTGGATGGTGATCAGGCGTCATTATGAACGACCTGTTTTCATGGCTCTCCAAGTAGGCGAAATCACCATTAGGGATGTTGTTTTGAAAGTATGGTCTTTTGGAGGAGCGAGGCTAAGATATCTACAATATGGAGGGGAGAAAAGCATGCTATATTTGCTCTCCTCCCGGTAGCTCCTTGGAGATTCAACAGCCTTGTTTGCTTCATAGCAGTAAAATATGACTTCTTTCGAGGGTCACGAAACTACTTTTCGACGAAGGCCAAGTGCTGTCATACTGACCAAACTATGTATTGCAAGATTTTTCTTTCTTTTCTTTCTGCTGCTGATATAGTCCTATGAATGTAACTGATTTTGAATAAGCAGAATACATTCACTCTATTCTTTATTTGTAATATCTGTGGTGCTTGTACCAGAGGGCCTAATACAGCATTAGTGTTTCTGATAAAGGACATCCTACTGGGGGATTTTTTGTGTGGACCTATAGCCCTTTTGTGCATCTGAAAATGTGAGCAAATAGATTTGAATGATATTTTGTAGATCTATTGCTCATTGGTACACCGATGGTGTGAGTAGTAGATTATGACAACTTTTATGGACCTATTACTCTTCTGCGCACTGGTGGTGCGGGTAATAGATTATGATAACTTTTGTGGACCTATTACCCTTCTGCGTACTGGCGGTACGGGTAATAGATTTGAAACAAAACCCAACAGAGGTAATATGGACGTTGTAGGTTTTGTGGTCTTAATACCGTATCTTTTATCCTGGGTTGGTATAGGTGTTAAGTCGGAAGACTATCGGTATCAGAGGTAATATGGACGTGACACACGATAATCAGGCATAATCTTTGGTGGAATGGATTTTGAGACAAAACCTAACAGAGATAAAATGGACGTGATAGGTTTTGTGGTCTTAACCCTATGTCTTTTATCCCGGGTTGGGTACAGGTGTTATGTCGAAAGATCATCGGTACCAAAGGTAGTATGGACATGACACACGATAATCAGGACGAGGAAGTTTGCTCAGGGATAATAGTGAAATGGACAGACTCCTGTGAGGTAAAGTATTAGAGTGGGAGTTCAGAGTATCATCATACATGACTCGCCACTCAGGAAGATGTAATAGAGTGTGAGTTCAGAGGTATCATCATACATAACTCGCCACTCAGGGAGATACGATAGAGTGTGAGTTCAGAGGTATCATCGTACATGATTCGCCTCTCAGGGAGATGCGATAGAGTATGAGTTCAGCGGTACGATCGTACATGACTCGCCACTCAGGAAGATAGAGTGTGAGTTCAGCGGTACTTGGTGTACATAAATCGATAGTTTGAAAGATTTGATGGTTTTGAGGGAGTACCAACATGTCCTTTTGACATAATACTTCTTCAGGAATTTGTCGTAATAATCCTAAGGTTTCCCAGACGGAGTTGACAACTGCAGAGGCGATCGCCGACCGTTGCCATAATTTATACCTGGGGTAGCCTCCATGTCGTACCCCTGCTTGTGCATGAATTACTTGGCCTGGGGACTATACATGTAGAACGATAATCTTCCAGTATCGGGTTCCAGATCAAACTCTTGAGGCATGAAGGGTTGAGGTCCATCTTTTCGTCCAAAGATGATCATGTGATCCCCTTCTCTTCTATCTGGGACTAGAAAGTAGGCATCTTTAATGGTAGCAAGTCGGTTTACGGTATGGACGGTTGTTACCTATGTGTGCAGGTTAGTGTCCCAACCGAGTCTGGCAGTGTACATCAGATTGAGTTTATTACACTCAGGATAGTTCAATGGCAGTCTTTTATTGATGAAATAAGGAATTTTGTCCACAAGGATTATATCATCAAGAGAGGGACTATCCGCCTTTACAACCAAATACTTTACGAGTTTTGCATCCTCTTCAGCTACCCCCTGCGTGACCGGAGGTTGGGGCATTGTCTTGGGCAACGGACCACCAAGGGTTCAACTTGTGGTATTGGCTTGCCTGAGGGTGTCAGATTGACTCTTTATTTCTGGCTCGTCTTGGAAAGATGGATGACCATCGGCTCGGCATAAGACTTCGTGTCTTCTAAATGCTTTTGACTTGATCTTGGCAATCGAATCACCATCGGTTTCGACTGTGCAGCTGGGGTGAAGGAACCGGGTACCTCTTTATGCAAAGTTGCGACAAGGGATACGGCCTTGCCCGATTTACAGGCCTGGAGATGAATTCTCAAGGGTCCCTCTGGCCCTGTAACGGCCTCCAGCTCGTCAGTTATGTGTTTCTTGGATTCGTCATAAAGACACGCCTCCGAAGAATAATAAGACTCAACCCCTTTGAAGGGATTGATGTTGGCGAATTCAGTCTTCACGAAGCCGTACTTACTGACATACTTGAAGCACTAGTGGAGGGTGGATGGCACGATCATATAGTCATGTATCTACGAACGTCCCAAGAGAATATTGTAGGACGTGTCTGCATCTATGACGTAGCAGGTAACCTCTGTCCTCAGGTCGCCGATCTGATATTTCAATCGGATCTTTCCTAAGGGATAGCTCCTTCCTGAGTTGAAACTGCTAATGGTGGTGTTGGTCGCTGCTAGCCGGTGCATAGGGATGTCGAGGACTTGAAGCAAGCTTTTGGGGATGATGCTTATCGACAAGCCAGGATCGATGTGCATCCGATCCACCTTGATGTCGCCTATGTACCTAGTGTAGTACAAGGGGCGATCATGGATGTTGGTCTTGATCAGCATGTCCTGTAGGGTGAATACGATCTTGGGCATTGTATCCACACTGTTGCTGTCCTGAAGATCTGTCGACGAGTCTTCCTCTGTAGGTTTGACCTAAGCTAAGTAAGCGTCAGCATTCTGAAGCACTTCGCTCAGTGTGACACAAAGATCCTTGGAGAGCCTTAGGAGCTCGTATAACGACAACTTTGCTGGCGTATTAGCCAGTTATGCTAATATGTCAAAGTTGTAAGGTCTTTCCAGCCTTTGAGGTGCATCTTTATGGAGCGGCCTGTCGAAGCGGGTTTCCTTCAGCTTGGCCCTGTCTGCCGATGGAGGATGAGATGGCCCGGAACATCAGTGGCGGACAGCGTTGCCGGTTGAGGGTCTTCAACTGAACTACTCGGAGTGGGCCGGACTTCTGCCCTAGACCGGGTAACAACGGCCACCATTTCTTTATCTTCGGTTGAAATTGTGTGGCAAGATCTGGACTTCCTACCCTTCTTTTGTTGGCTGGAGATGATGCTGCCTGGGTCACTTCGGGTACTAAGTCGGGGTGCACCCACATAATTTCTCCTCGTGACGTGGTGAGAGTTACCAAGCCATTCGTCTGGTCCCGGACGGGGAGAAGATTAGTAACCTCCATTGTTGTCCGGAGGATAGGTATTACCCCGTCTTGAGTTCTTGTTGGAGGAAAGTCGTCGAACTGAATTGACACCATATTTACCGCAACGATAACCTCTTCAAAGTCTAGCGACAGAGCTTTGGAGTCGATAAAATTCTGGATGTACCACTTAATTGAAAGCAGTCTTGAGTGGCATGATGAACATAGCAGTGGAAATAGAAATATTTTGGGTCCTCCATCTCTGTCGCTCGGGGCTCGCGCCTTGGTGGAAGGAGCTGGATCCTATCCCCTTATAAGAGCATGTCGAAAATAGGCTTGACATGACTCTTCGAATGAGTAATTGACCTGGGGCCACTGAGCTTCTGCCTGCTTTTGTTCAGGCTTCTTGGTCGAATTAGCGACTAGGAGCTGTTTGCCTTTATTGTCCTAGTTATTGGAGGTGCCGACAGTATTGTTGTTATTAGGGGTGGTACCAGGATGTTTGTTTTTGACTTCTCCATCTGGGTTGTGTAATCACAGCTGGCGAGCCTTCTTTAACTTTGCCTCCGCTTTGGTGGCGCTTATGATAAAGGTCGTCCAATCCCTGAACTGATCTTCACCAATCCATAGGCCGATTGCGGGGAGCAACTTCTTTTGGCAGATTTCGATCAAGGAGCTTTTGGGATTACCTTGGGGCAGTCTCATTGTTGTTTGGTAGAACCGTTCGATATAGTTCTTTGTTAGCTCCCTTTCTCCCTGAATGACGTCCATGAGGGATGACATTGTCACATCATGTCCCACCTCGTAGAATCCTTCTAGGAACATATGCTTGAAGACGTCAAAAGAGTAGATGCAGTTGTCAGGAAGGTTACGATACCAGTCGAACGCCATCCCCTCCAATGCTCCGATGAATAATCGTGTGAGAATGGCGTCACTATACGACAAGTGGTCGGTTGTGACCTCGAAGTAAGTTATGTACCGACTAGCAGAGGTCTTCCCGTCGTATGAATCAATATGATACGGCTTGTACCATGGTGGAAAAGGCACATCTCTCCATGCAACGGGATATGGCTGCCATATTCTGAGGTCCCGAGAGGAGTCTCGGGCATTGAACATTGCCGGAAGCTCCTCGACCTCCCTCCTTGCTTCCCTAGCTTCATCTGCAGCTGAAGGAGAGGAGGCTCATAGAGGATTGTCATCCAAAGGAGGAGCGGTTGTGTTGGACTCCGCATTGACAGCGGGTTCCAAGCTTATTTGTCCAGGCATCCTTGCTGGTTGAGTCAACAAGACAGCTTTGATTTTGTCTACTGACTTGACCAAGGACAAGAGCATGGCTTCAAGTACTTCTAGACATTATCGGTCACTAGGAACCTCATGATCATCGTCGACCATAAAGACTGTCCGCATGTGGGTAGAGGTGGAAGAGATTATAGCAGAGGTGCTCTCTGTGTCGTATCTCCGTGCCGAGAAATCATCGGGGAATGTCGAAATGTCTTCTTACTCGGAAGGGGTGCTACCCCCTGTGCAGGAAGCCACATCGTCTTGGCGAGGACAGTCATCCTCAAGGACATCCACGTCTGTTACATAATTCCAGTAGATAGCTACCCCCTATGTAGGCTCTTGGAATACCGACTTGTCGCATACATTGAGGGGACTGCTACCTCTGACCTTATCTACCCCCAAGGAGGTCAAGGATGTACCCCTAGGTGTTGGAAGCTTCTTTTTGGATCGAGTGCCTAGGTAGACACCCCTGTGGTTATCGGTGGCAGTCCTCTAGACGTGAGTTTCCTTACAATGCTGGCGGAGATTGCCGAGCTGGAAGAGCTTGTCTTCTTTTTTCTCTTGTCGAAAAAAACCTTCCGGGTTGAATTACAGAAGGCGACAGAAAATTCTTTGTCTCCCAAAATTTGCACATATTTCTGAAGTTGCTGTTGGAAAGGTGCTGGCTGCTGCAGTCGTTGGAAAACGTACTGCCGATCTTCAGTTGCTGCCGACTTGTCGCAGTAGCAGTTGATGATGACTTAGGTGCAATGATGTCCCGAGAGGGGCTCATCGTACTCCAAGGTTGCTTCCTTCTCCTAGCATTTGTAAGTAATCACCTCTCGCAAGTCGGTAGCAGACTGATCTACCTTTGCCTCCCATTTGTGGACTCGGGTATCCCAAGCACAAGGGTACATAGGTATCGTGTTTGTTCCCTAATCTGAGGCTAGTAAAAGCACTTGCTCTCGATCGTTGGAGGGAGGCTTTTGAAACCCACCCTGTCCGTTTGTCCTGGAGGGACTAGACGTAGGTGGTTCTGTACAACTTTCCATCGGGAGTCCGTATAACAGTTAACGGTACCCGCTGACGGTTAGCAACTTGGACAGTTGACTGGGCTTATTGGGCCCGTACTGCCCTAGACTTCTTTGACTTAGAACCCGAAGATGTATAGTAAAAAGAGTCCAGATTGATACATCCAATATTCTCAATGGGCTGCATGGAGTCGGGACCGCATGAGAGACGGTCTAATACAGAACTTCTGACAGGGCCGCATGAGATACTCAGTCTATAGCCAGAACTGGCTACCGCATGGGCCATATTCCTGCAGCCAAAGTTGGCTGCCGCATGGGCGATCTGCCTGCGGCCATAATTGGCTGCCGCATGGGTGATCTGTCTGCAGTCAGAGTTTGCTGCCGTATAGGCGATCTGCCTGCGGCCAAAGTTGGCTGCCGCATGAGTCATCTTTCCATCTCTCTTATGCGACCTCTTCCTCGTCCGTATGTATTTTCCTTTTGCCCCCCAAAAACTCAGCACCGTAGTATTTTCCTTTGTTGGATTTGGGGACAGTGAGGTTATCTACGGTCGAAAGCAAGGCCGCAGGAGAGTCTTGATGACCGTCTTGGGCTACAGAAGGAGATTCTTTGAGAACCTGGTCGGGGGCAACAGTTTTGTGCTTTGACATGCTGTGGGCTTTCTTTTGGGTTGGCTTACTTCTGCGATGGGCTGATGCTCTCCTCTGAGAGCATTTCTTCGAATGCTCGTTGGTCAAATCGAACTACGAGCATTTGCTGCATGTAGTCGAGCTTGGATGCGTCAGATTGTATCACAATCTTCTCATCAGAGGAGAAGGATGTCCCCACCAGAGTTGCCATCGTGTTTGTCATTAAATATCAAGCACAATAAATTACAGATGAATTAAACTTAATTGCAAACTCGCTTGTACTAGCGAAAGCCTAGAAAGAAAGCCTATAAGAAAATATAAGTAAAATTGTTTAGTTTTAATTCTGGGGGTGACGATAGAGGCTCAGGAAAGTGTAGCAACTCTGCCTTACTCCTTGGACTATCTGACGCGCTCCTTGCTGTCGAAGAAATTGCCTTTCGTAGGTTACCAGCCTTGGATTGCCAACCATTTGCCTGGGTGTACTACCCTTCTATTTATAATGTTTTTTGCAGTAGCAACTTTCTGGGACGCATAAAGGGCCACGTGGCGACGTGTCTCTCACAGCGCACAAAGACTCGATCTCGGGCTGCCAGCTGGTGGGGGTTGTTGATATTTTGTTGTAGCAAATCTGGGTAGTTGAGACTTGGTCAGCCTGTCCACGTGTCTCATCGCAAGATAGGACCAGTCTGTTTGAGTCATTTTGAGCCATATAGGCCCTTCAGAGTTCGGCCATGCTGGACCGCATAAGACTCATGCGGCAGTCTCCTTTAGTCCACATGTAGCTTGGGGACTTTTGACCCGCATAGGTTCTTATATTCTGGGCCGCATAAAGCTCATGGGCTCGGATTGCGGTTACCCTTGGCCGTATGAAATACATGGATTGAGTAGCATAAGGTTCGTGCGGCTCGGGTCGCATGTCCAGTCTAATCATGTCTTATCTTCTTTTTAGTATGTCAGAGTTGTCAGTCTTTGCCAGAGTTTGTCAGCTTTATCAGACCAGAGTCAGCTTTATCAGAAGGATTAATCAGCTTGGCCGTATAAGTAACTATTCTCTCTGCGGCTCCAAAGTCAGTCTAGTGAAGATGGGCCGCAGGGGGCGTACTGAGTCTGTCATGCGTCTCTTCTTTATGCGGGTCAATCTATTCCAGGGTACTCATGCTGTCAGTTGTGATCCGCATGAACCCCATATTTTCTATGCTTCTACAGTGAACATTTTCATCTTCTTCTTCTTCTTCTTCTTCTTCTTCTTCTTCTTTTTTGTACGGTCTAGCCGTGTTTCCATACAAAGCTATCTCTTTAGGCAATTCACAAGGGGCATATAACCATTCATATTGAAGCAAGTAAGCTTTAGTTCAATAATTGACATGTGATTCATTCATTTATCTTCTCTTATATTTTGTTATTATGGTATCATTGATCACTGAGACGCAACAAATGAGTGGACTAGAGATTATTTTATTAAGGCATAGAGATAAATGGCAGCTCGGTCAAAGCAACTCACCAAAATGAATTATATTCGAAGGAATAATGGACTTTACGTACCGATCATGCCTCACCTATGCGTATTACATTGGCACCAACTGTTTTACTTAACAAAATGCCTTGGAGGAATTGGCTTTTGAAAATAAAACGAAAAAAAGTACAAGAAGTACAAATTTGATTCTAGGAAAGTATTGTTGTAGAAGTCTGATTCGTAAATGATCACTTTGTTCCTTGGACCATATGATGATGATGAAGATCACTGCTTGAAGTAGAACAACTGGAAGAACTAAGTCACCAGAAAAGTATCGACGCACTTGGGCACTGATGGCGAGGTCGAATGCTTTCCTGCTTTGCTTCACTCTGTTCTAAAAGAAAGGTTGAAGATGAATGCTCTGGAGAATCAAAATCTCTAAGTTCTAATCTCTGTATTCTCTCCTGTCTCTGTGTGTCTTGTCGTTCAAAAATTAGTCTATTTATATACTGGGGCTTCTGTGCGTAAAAAGCATCAAAATCTGTCTTTACGCTAACAACTGCCACCCATGACCAAAGTCATCCTTTGCATACGTTGACACGCGTCCCATCATTTCAGTGAAAATACGATACATGTACACACGTTCTTCGAAATATGTGGCATGAAGGCCATGTAGGCAGACCACGTTCCAAACTGGCCAGAAAGAATAGGGCGTAAAAATAGCCCCAACATCCTCTGGGCGTAAAGCAGTAAGATGAGCGTAAAATAGCTCTGTCATAGGTTTCCCGTGTAAAGTGGTTCTTGAATAACCTTGAGCGTAAAAATGGCTCAAATAGACTTTACGCACACATCGTTTTATGAGCGCAAAAACTCGTGTAAAACTCCGTATGTAAAAGAAACCATATAGTGAGCATAAAGTAGCTCGATCCACATAAACAACAACAATGGTCTTTGTATGAGACAAATTCCTTTGGATTCTGTGGTAAATGCCATCATTAATATCTCCATGTCAGGTTCTTCATTAAATGCGAGACTAGACAGCCTTGTCCTAGCGTAAAAGGAGTAGTTGGCTAGTCATAGGCGTAAAGAGCCATCAGTTTAGACCCAAGCGTAAAACGATCAGCTTGCACAGGCGTAAAGTGATTAGCCTCTCTGTGGCGTAAAGGGATTAACCACTCTGTTTGGTGTAAAACCAATCACTTATGAATGAAAAATGATTCATCTCTTTGACTCTTTCTCTGAAATACTTTTTTACGCTCCTACAAGACCCCCTTCAAAGTTTTCAAATATCTCCAAAATTTGAAACACTTTGAACAGAAGCGTAAAAAGTTGAGATTTGATCTGCCAGCATAAAATTTGGGATACGCAACCATCATCCGCATAAAAGCGGGGATATCCAACAGTCAGTATAATAGTGTCGGTCAACACTCAACCGTCACAATGAATTTCTTTTCTCGAGACTTTCGAATGCCTTTTCGTTTTTTCGAGTTCTACATTAATAATGAGCAGTTTCCAAAGAGGAATATAAAGAGTTGGTTTACTCGTATAAATGAGGAGAAATTCTTCACTCTTGTCGTTCATCTCCATAGTGACATGGCGCCCAAGAAGGAGATTAGCAATGAAGAGGCTTCGGGCTCAAGGATTGACTTTGAGCGAGCATGCAACTTTATAGCGTGCTTCAGATTAACTCCAGCAGTCTTCAGTCACATCGATGGTGGTCCCCCGACTACATATGAGGGCTCAGGAGATGTAGAAGCATTTTTAAATCTGATGCGTCGCTCCGGAATTCACAACATGCGTGAGTTAGGTGCCTCCCTTCGTCAGTCCAACGAAGGAGAGGGAAAATGAAATTCCATGTATTGCGACTCTCTTATATGTAGGGGTTCACTTTCCCCCTTTTTATAAATAAAGTTTTGATGTTAATCTCATCTGCTGATACATAGAACTGTTCAACACTTCTTTTGACTGCTTCTATGGTTGTTCATTCCCAGGAAACAAACCGACACGTGACGTCTGTCTTGTGGTTACGAGAGCCTTTCAATAGGATCTCTTTCCGAAATAGACTTCCAACAGTTTTTTCAGTCTTTATAAATAGCTGAGAATGTCTCATCTATTCTCATTCCCATTCCTCTGAAGATAATTTTTTGCAATGTCGTTCTCCAACAAGTGACAATGGCAAAGCTGTCCAATGGTGTTCCTTTGTACGCCCGGTCATTAGACGTAGATTCAACTATCATTAGAGCCAAACCATTTGGCTTAAGTGGTAAGTCCGACTGTAAGCAAATATCTGTCTTCGAATTTTCTATTGGAAACAGGTATTCATGAGCGTGAATTCTTGACGAGCGTAAAAGAAATAATCCTTGCTGAAGCACTGGCGTAAAAAGCCTTGCTGAAGCACTGGCGTAAAAGCCTTGCTGAATCAAAGGCATAAAAGCCTTACTGAATCACTGGCGTAAAAGCCTTGCTGAAGTACTGGCGTAAAAAGCCTTGTGATCTATCTTTAGTTAGCATTTAATACGCATCTGATAATACACTTCTTCTTTGTTGTTTTTCTGCAGAAGTTTGGCTGAGCAGCTTTTCCAGAACCGGCATTGGCGATTTTGATGCTGTGAGGAGCGTTCTTCTGACATCAACATCAGGAAGCTCATGCGATTTTGACGTACAAATTAGATAACTCAGAACTCTTCGTGGGATAGAAGGGTCTTCCTCTGTTGGTAGGAAGAGCCTTTATACACGGAGAGTTGGATGGTGGAGTCAACTCTACCCCGAGAAATCGGGTAGTATAGTTCCTTTCACGGCAGAACTAGAAATCGTATCCCAATGCTGGATACATTCCTATCTCCTTTGAGGTGCCGCCACTAATCCACCAATTGTATTGGCAGCAACACGTCTTTGGGCTGCCATACTCTGGGGTTCTCCTCTCGTCTGAGAGAGAAGACCAGAGTTTGATTCCTGCTGTTCTGGTCGCCACAAAGGCTTGGACAGCAAGGAATTGACACCAACAACGAATCTGACGAAGAAGATCCAAAAAAGAAAAATAGATCTCTATTAGGTTATCGTTGTGTGCATAGAATAAAAATCCAAAATTGTAATAGATTTCCATTATGATTTGTAAGAAAGTCTAAGAAATGTAATAGACTTTTCATGATGATATGAGAGTGGAAATGACAAAATTTTCTGTGCTCAATGATTTGTATCTATCAAGATGTAATATGGACATGATAGATAATGAAATCTTATTTTCTGTTTTAGAGTACACAATACTATCAGAGGTAATATGGACATGACAGTATGTGAGAACACAAAAGAAAATTAGATTAATTTCTATGCAGAGGCCAAATAAACAATGATAGATAAGAAAAGTAGGTAGATTTAGTATTTATTCAGAGGTTTATGAAGACATGATAAATAACGAATCCTACTTTTTAATCAATTGATAAAATGGAAGATTTAAAATTCCTCTCTCAGGAGACAAGAAATCAGCTTAACCAAACCTTGGTAGCTGGGGAAATAAGGAGACAGATGTCATAAGCATATAAGTCCGTATCAATGTATGAATGAATCAACGTAACTTTCGGAAAAAGAAAACATTGATTCAATCCCATAATTAAATGAATGAACCCGATAGTACGAACAGACAGGTCTTTCGGAAATAAAAAGTTGTTCTCAATCTCAAAGATCGGTTCATTAACAGTCCTCTTCTATAAATAGGCGAGAACTCTCTGTAACATTTCATTCTTATTTCCACTCCTATATTGAAAATGTCTTCCAAGGATGCACAGCAAAAGAATGAAGTTTCCAGGGAAATTGAGGACGTCACTGAGATGTGTCCCCTTGAGTCAACAGTGGCGGGCCCGACTCAAGTAGGCAACAACTCTTCTACGCCCAAGCCACCACAAGATGTCCTTGCATTCTTAGTAGAGCCAGGAAAAACTCCTGAAGAAGAAGCACTGAGGATGGCCATCTGCAAATTTTTCATGAGCTCAGGCAACGACGCCTTCGAGACATTAACTGACTATGTATTCCATAATGGAGGGAGTGGCCCTCGTCCTTAGTCTTTTATTTCGAACAAAAATAATAAAAAGAGCTTTATTTTCATTCTGTCTCCTTTTTTTATACATAGTATTTCTTAAGAAATTTGCCATTGATTGGCATCATGAGCAGATCTCCATTGGGCTTTGATAATCGATAGGCGCCATTGGGAAATACGGACTCAATTACATAAGGGCCTTCCCATTTTGCTTGGAATTTCCCTTTACTTTTATGAGTCATCACCATCGGTCTCCGAACAGCTAATACAAGTTCGCCAACTTTGAATACCCTCTCTTTAACTTTACGATTGAAAGTTTGAGATATGCGGGCTTGATATAGTTCAATGTGCTGTTGTGCTTGAAGACGCTTCTCATCCAATCCTTCAAGTTCTTGGAGTCGTAAGCGATCATTATTCTCTGTAGTTAGCTCATTAGCAATGGCTATTCGTAGAGAAGGGATCTGGATTTCCAATGGGAGGACAGCTTCGCATCCATAAACCAATGAGAATGGTGTAAAACTAGTAGGAGACCGGACTGTTGTTCGATAAGCCCATAAACACTCTCCAAGTTTCTCATTCCAATCACGTTTATTAGAAGAGATAAACTTTTTGAGAAGTTTAATGATTGTCTTATTGAAAGCTTTAGCTAAACCATTAGCAGCTGGATTATAAGCCGTAGAAGCCAAATTCTGAATTTGATTCTTGTCACAGAATCGAAAAAATACTTGACTGGCAAATTGTGGACCATTATTATGAATTATCCGTCGAGGAATCCCGAAGCGATAAATGACATGGTGCTTGATGAAGCTGATCACATTAGATGTTTTCACTTCTGCAAGGGGGACTGCTTCTGCCCACTTAGAAAAGTAATCTGTTATAGCTAATATGAACCGATGTCCTTTAATAGAAGGAGGATTAATAGGACCAATGACATCCATACCCCAAGCTTCAAAGGGCCAAGAGGCTGTTGTAGGATGTAGAAATTCAGACGGTTGATGAATAAAATCAGCATGAATCTGACATGCTTTACATCTTCTAGTATAGTCTACAGCATCTGCTATCATAGAAGGCCAATAATATCCCATTCTTCGAATGCGGTCTTATAATTTAGGACCTGGTTGATGAGCACCACAAATACCATCATGAGCTTCCTGTAGTGTTTGTTTAGCTTGACTTTCTGAGAGACAACGCAGCAAGAGTCCGTCATAAGAACGAAGGTATAACATATGTAAAGACGAATCATAATAAAATCAAAATGATCGTCTTTTGATTGATGCATCTTCTTTCGAATCTTCAAGCAAAATCCCATGGATTGCATAATCAATGAATGGAGTTCTCCAATCTTTCTGCTGGAAACTTGACTCTGTAGTATAACTTTGTTCAATATACAAATTATTCTTAACACAGAGCAAGTCTCGATCCGACAAAGTAATTGTATTTTGTCTTCGGATTGGAATAGCTAGGTCTGCAGCTAAACTGGCAAGAGCATCAGCTTCCACATTTTGAGAGCGTGGTACAAACTTAATGAAGAATCCTTTGAATGAAAGGACCAATTCAACTACCACATGATGATAAGGGATGAGATCGGGATTTCTGACTTCATAAGTCCCTCTAACTTGATTAACGATCAATTGGGAATCTCCATAAGCTTCTAGGAACTTAATATCCAGTTGTTTTACAACTTGGAGACCAATCAGTAGAGCATTATATTCTGCTACATTGTTGGAGCATGGTTCATTGAGAGAATAGGCACGGTATATGACCATTTTGTCAGAAGAAACCTAGATGATTCCTACCCCAGAGACAATATTGCCTTTAGGTCCTACTCGTGATGCTCCATCAAAATATAATTGCCATATGTCATTCTTCAAAGTCAGGTTATAATCCACGACTTTATCTGGAATGTCCTCATATAATTTTGATATTTCAGGTATAGGGTGAGCAGCCAAGAAATCGGCTAATGCTTGACCCTTTATTGATTTCTGAGGTACATAAACCATGTCATAAGGAGTAAGCAACATCGCCCAAGTAGCCAACCTGGAGTTAAGAATGCTAGGTTTTCTCATCAATACCCGAATGAGATTTATTCTGGAGATGACATGAATAGTCTGCCCTGTCACATAATGTCTTGTCTTCTGGACGGCAAAAACTAAAGCTAGACATTCCTTTTCCACAGGAGTATACCTGTGTTCAACTCCGACCATCATTCTGCTCAGATAATAAATTGCCTGCTCATGACCTACATCACTTTTCTGTGCAAGAAGAGCGCCAAGTGAATGATCCAAGGCTCGAACATATAGCAAAAATGGCCTTCCTATCACCAGGGGTACCAGGACAGGAGGGTTCATCAGGTATTGCTTAATGTCATTGAAGGCTTTCTGACATGCTTCATCCCAAACAAAAGATACACCTTTCTTTAATAAACGGGAGAAAGGTTGACATCTTCTAGAAAGATTAGATATAAATCTTCTGATATAAGTAATACGACCCTGAAAGCCACAGAGTTCTTTCATATTACGAGGAGGACGCATTTCAAGAATTGCCTTAACCTTATCAGGATCAACCTGGATACCCTGAGAAGTAATAACAAATCCTAAAAATTTGCCACTGGAAACCCCTAAGAAAGACTTAGTAGGGTTCATTTTCAATTGATGCTGGCGCATCAATTCAAATACTGTCCTCAAGTCCTGAATGTGATCATCCTTTGATCGACTTTTAACAGCGATGTCATCTACATAGCATTCAACTTTCTTCCGTAGATGTTCTTGAAAGATGTTGCTCATAGCTCGTTGATACGTGGCACCGGCATTTTTAAGACCAAACGGCATAACTGTATAGCAGTAGACCCCAAGAGGTGTACGAAAAGCGGTGTGCTTCTCATCTTCTGGATGCATCTTGATCTGATTGTATCCTGAGAATCCGTCCATGAAAGACATGCGTTCAAAACCACATGTATTGTCTATCATGACATCAGTAATTGGAAGTAGAAATTCATCCTTTGGACAAGCTGCATTAAGATCTCGATAATCTATACAAACTCGAACTTTTTCGTTCTTCTTCATGACAGGAACAATATTGGCAACCCAATCCGGGTGTTGCTCTTCACGAACAAATCCACATGTGATCAACTTTTTGACTTCTGCTTCAATTGCATCCATCATGTCTGGTCTAAAATGCCGTTGATGTTATTTTACAGGCTTGACTTTGGGCAGAATATTGAGTTTATGAGTGGCAACTTTAGGATCTAACCCTGGCATATCCTCATAACTCCATGCAAAGATGTCAATATATTCTTTGATAAGTTTTATCAACTCTTTCTTTTCATCTTCAGCAAGATTTTTACTGATGAATATTGGTTTGGACGTAGTTCCATCCCCAACATCAATCTGGATGACCTTATCCTCTGTAGGTGGCTGTCGTTGTTCAAAACGGAGTTCCCACTGAGTATCCATCTGTTGAGCCCAAGGATCATTCTCAAATAGTTCTGATTCACCATCAATTTGAACCATATTGACTGAGAATACTTGTCTAGATTTATCTTCAGATTGATTTTCCTCTGAATCTGATGATTACGAAGGGCTAGAAGAGAATTCTTCTTGTATATCGTCATAAAACATGTGGAACGGATCATATCCCAACCCATGACGAGTCTTGTAGTAAAACGGATCGCCATATAATGGTAGTCGTCTACCCTTGCCTTAATTGAGACCTTGCATAGTCTTCAAGTCATATCCCATGTTCTGGATAATCTTGATAGATTATTGACTATACTTGTCAATTCGGATTCTTCCCTTGTCTTTATCCTTCAACTCATCTGTCTGAGCAACAGGGATATTTCTAGCCAGGCCAAACACAATTTGGCGCTTGTTTTTCTTATCAGACGGAATCACGAAATAAGATTCTTCGTGACGTCTAAAAGTTACGCAAGCTTGTGATGAAACGGCCACAAGTAGAAGATAAGGAGAAGATGTTAGGAACCTTTGAGCATAAGGTCCAACATCTATATGAGGAGGGAAAGAATTTTCCTTATGATCGATGTATAAAGTTTCCTCTGGCTCGATGTCGTCTTTATATCGATGACTTTGATTATCAGAAGATAAAGTCATTCTTTTGATAAACTTGACAGCCATATACTCGAAAAGGAAATCTTCATTGATATCAAAAAGTACAGAATGATCAATATTTACATCATTTACGATTTGACTGCTACGCCTCGGATTAATCATCAGTGGACCATTATCCGTCTTCTGCGTAGATTTGCCAAGATTGATAATCAATGGTAGTTCTGGATCATTTGTACAAGAAGTACGCCCTTTAACCTTGATCATAAAAGGTTGAACTTGGCTCTTAGCAGGAATATTTATTGATTCCTCAGATAAAGTTTGAGTTCTTCCTTTAACCTTGATTATCAGAGGTTGATCATTAACAGATTGGGATTGGATTCGTCCTTTGACTATGATCTTCAAAGGTTGCTCCTCTGGTGGATCTTCATTAATAGACTGATACTCGGTAGGTGATTGATCTTCAGCCATGTCTGATATCTCTTTCACATGCTCTTGTTTATAAAGCCTTGAATCAGAAAAATAGGCTTCGACACCCTTGAAGGGATTGATATCAGCAAACTCAGTTTTCACAACTCCTTAGGAATCCACATACTTGAAGCATTGGTGAAGAGTTGAAGGTACAATATTATGCTCATGAATCCACGGTCTCCCCAAAAGGATATTATAGGAGACGTCTGAGTTGATAACATAGAAAGTTACCATGGTTCGAAGATCACCAATCTGAATCTGCAGACGAATCTTCTCCAATGGCTTGCTCTTGCCAGAGTTAAAACCGACTATCGTAGTACTAGTGTAAGTCAAATCACTAGTAGGGATCCTCAGGGGTCTTAGCATACTCTGAAGAATTATGCTAATTGAGGATCCGGGATCAATGTAAATCCTGTCAATTTCAGTGGATCCAATATACCCGGTGTAGCACAAAGGCCTGTCATGCTTGTTATGCTTCAACAACATATTTTCTTGTGTAAAGGTGATGTTGGGAATTGCTTCCATCATACTATGACATTGTGGACATAACACTGGTATATTATCAGGAGTCTTGAGTTGAGCCAAGCATGAATCTGCTTGAAGTAAAGCTTCACTCAAAGTCTCTCTGCTTTCTCTGGAAAGGCGAAGCAACTCAAATATAGATAGTCTAGCCGGGGTATTGGCTAACTGAGCTAGAATATCGAATTTGTAAGGCTTCATTACTACCCCCTGACTGGAAGCAGACTTTAATGGGACGTCGAAGCGTACTGCTTTTTGTTTTCCCTTTTCAACCACAGAAGGATTAGCAGGAACAGAAGAAGGTTGAATTGGTAGTATCTCCACTACGTCTTCAGCTTCTTTGGAGGATCCCTCATAGTTTTTATGGTACTCTTTTCCAGATCTTGTACCAGTAAAAGATTCTTCTTCAGACTCAGGAGAAGGAAGTACCATATTACAGGATTTTGTCTTCCTTTTCTTAGCCTTCTTCTTGTGTGAATTGTTATAAGGAGCTTCAGAACCCAATCCAAGAGTGGAATTTTGACTTTGAATCTGTAAAGGAAGTCGTATTCCTTTATCATAATTCAAACCTTCTGAAAGTCATAACCCATCTTCTTCATGAGATGGACAGATTGTTGACTATACAAGTGAGTGGGCAGCAGACTTTTGACAGGTATTCCAATAGAGGAAAAGGAGGAAGCAAGAACTTCTGTAACCTCAGGAGAGTGGGGAATATGTGTCATTATAGCCATAGGAGGAGAAGGATTCGGGATACGAGGAAGAATCCCTGTTGGAGCTTTTTCATAAGCAGCAAAGACTTGTTGTGCCCGATATAAAGGAACACTATTCATGGCTAACCACTGCTGATGAGTAAGCTTGAACTTGGTAGAAGGAGCTAGACTTGGGGGACAGATGTTCAGTCCTTTCAGTCTATCTTCTAAAGGAAGGCCATCCCATATGTGATCCAAGTCATCGGGATCTGGAATAACATGGTAAATCATGTTGCAGGTTCTGACTTTCTTGCCCTTCTTGGATTTTAAAGTTTTATCTTCACTTTCCAACTCAGGCACTAAGTCAGGATGTACCCACATGATTTCACCATTCTTTAGTGTGAGTGGCAGCAATCCTGTATTTTCTTCTCTGGTAGGTGGGATATTCATGATCTTCATTGTCGCCTTCGAAATTGGGGTAATTCCATCTGGGACTTGCTGTGGAGAAAAATCCCCAAACTAAAGAGAAACCATATTGGTTGTAACCGTATGGTCATCATTGGTTAAAGCGATAGCACCGCCATTTATCAGCTCCTGGATTTTCTTCTTCAGGACATAGCAAGCACTGGTAGGATGATTAATGTATCTATGATAGATACAATATTTGGGATTATCAGTTAGATTCACCTCATTAGGCCTCTTTGGCTCTGGAATCTGAAGTTTGCCACTCTTCACCAGACACTGAAATATCCCTGGGATATCACTTTCATCAAAATAGTATTCTTCCCTTGGCCTGGTAGATTCCTGACTATTCGGCATCGTTTTGTTCTTGGAAAGATTAACCATGAGGGTATCTTTTCCTTTCACATTACGATTACCGGGGTTATTACCAGGATTACTTTTCTTTCCTCTATCATCTGAGGCAAAAATCATCCTATGTTCACGAGCCAACCTACCATTGGTCTCGGCAGAAACTGCTGCTATGATAAACGAAGCCCAATCTGAGAACTGGGAACCCGTAAAAACAGCGATGGATGGTCGTAGATTCATCTTGCATATATCAATCAACGCTGAATCTAGCATCCCAGGAGGCATCTTTAGAGTAGCCTGTGGAAACGTTCGATGAACGTCCGAGTATCTTCTTTCTCCTTTTGTTTGATTTCTATCAAGGAGGACATATTCATGTCCATGCCTCCTTCATAGAAGTGGGAGAGAAATATTGCCTTAAACACGTCGAAAGACGAAATGCAATTGTCGGGTAAACTTCGATACCAATCATAAGCTGAACCCGTCAGACATCCGATGAACACTCGAGTGAGAAGAGCGTCATCTTTCTGCAAGTGTACAGTCATAATATCAAAGTAATTGATATATTGACTGGGAGATGCTTTTCCATCGAACAAAACTATAGATTGTGGCTTGAATTTCGGTAGAAAGGGTACATCATTCCAATGAGGAGGATAAGGTTGCTTGATCCCTAACCTCTGGAGCTGATCTTTGTGCCTCAGAACTTCAAACTGTGCTTTGAGCTCACGCACTGCTTGAATGGCTTCACTGGTTTAAGGAAGCATATTTGATTGAATGGTTGTTGGATGTACCGTAACCCCCACTGGAGGTGGTACATCTTCAGGAATGATGGGATCTGGAGATGCAGAATTCTGATTAATAGCTGGCTCTTGAGTATTCAAAGGTATTTCAGCCCCTTGACTATCTTGAGTTTGTGCTGCTACTGGTACTGGTGTTATTACCGTCGGTTGAGCAGTTTGCTGATTCAAAATTATCTGATGCATACTTTGTACCATGTTAAGCATATCTTTCAGTGATTGCTCAACGGCAGTGAGATGTTGTTCTGTATTAGCAGATAACGTCTCTGGTTTATCTCCAACAGCATAGGATACAACCTCTCGTGAAGATACGGAAGGATTTGTGTAGAAGTACAAATCCCCACTATCGGTATCAGACTCAAAAGATTGAGTACCCCCAGCTTCTGAATCAGAAGTCTGCAATTGCCTTTGTCTTCTTGATCGAGTAATCTGATATACTCCTTCAAAGGAATCAAGAAGTCTGTTGAACTGTTGTTGACCTGGAGTTTGGGACATGTTCCGTCTCGGACGTCATCCTCTGTTAGTATGAGATGCCATGTTGACTGATGCATATGACAGCTCATCTTCTTGGTCTTCAGCTTGATGTTGAAGTGAAAAACTCAATCGATCAAAAATTGACTGTTTTGAAGCCGAACAACAACAATTGATCACAACCTGGTGATATTCACAATAATGTTTTTCTTGGGGGAGCGCCACCGGAGATTGTGAATTCTTACGCTTTTGTATGAGCAATTCACGTAAGTCAGAAGGAATGGAGGGAGTATTCTTCTTTATCACATTAGGGGTAGAAAAATGTTTAGTACCCTGTGTGTAAAGAAGATTACTGGCAGCATTCGCAGAACCAAATTATGCATTTCTACGCGTTTGAAGTTGTGTGCGTAAATCTTGAGATTTTTGAGCACGAAGGACTCCATCTTCATGGCGCGTGATTTACAAGTTTGGTACTTTGCGTAAAGAAGTATAAGAAGGTTGTTGGTGTAGGACAGAAGTTTTACCAACAACATTTTTACGCTGTATGCGTTTAGGTACATTCACATTAGATGTGCAAACATCGTTATGAATTTTATCTACACTGTCACAGACAAGAGACTTACCTTTACGCGTAAAACGTAAAAATTGATTATCTACCACGTCACAGACGGGAGATTTTGTTTTACACGAGGGGCGTAATTTGTATGTGTCTACCACGTCACAGACGGGAGACTTATTTTTACACTTAGAAGCATTAGAATCTGCCACATTACAAATGGAAGACTCATTCTTATGCCTTGAGCGTAAAACTTGGTTTTTACCCAGTGGACGTAAAACCTGGTTCTTACGTAGTGGGCGTGGAACCCGATCATCTACACCGTCACAGACGGGAGACAAATTGTCACACTTAGAGAGCGACACCGAAGTAAGGACTGCCTCGTTATGAACGGGAGCCCCTACGACAGGAGAGGGAAGAATTCCCTTGTCATCAATAGCAACAGAGAGATCAGAAGCTATTTTGGATTTGGGAATCCAAACTTTTTGTGCTTTGCGAGACTTTTGAACATTGGAGCAGCGAGAACCACCCCCAGTTCGGAGCATTTCTTCGTAGGCAGTCTGGTCGAAGTGCACAACCAGAGTCTTCTTGGTCGAACCGACCAAAACATCATCATATTGAGTAATTGCCTCCTCGCCAGAGGAGAAGGTCGTCACCAGCAGAGTCGCCATTTTTGTTTCACTTAACAAAATGCCTTGGAGGAATTGGCTTTTGAAAATAAAATGAGAAAAAGTACAAGAAGTACAAATTTGATTCTGGGGAAGTATTGCTGTAGAAGTCTGATTCGTAAATGATCACTTTGTTCCTTGGACCATATGATGATGATGAAGATCACTGCTTGAAGTAGAACAACTGGAAGAACTAAGTCACTAGAAAGGTATCGACGCACTTGGGCACTGATGGCGAGGCCGAATGCTTTCCTGCTTTGCTTCACTCTGTTCTAAAAGAAAGGTTAAAGAAGAATGCTTTGGAGAATCAAAATCGCTAAGTTCTGATCTCTGTATTCTCTCCTGTCTCTGTGTGTCTTGTCGTTCAAAAATTAGTCTATTTATAGACTGGGGCTTCTGTACGTAAAAAGCATCAAAATCTGTCTTTACGCTAACAACTGCCACCCATGATCAGAGTCATCCTTTGCATACGTTGACACGCGTCCCATCATTTCAGTAAAAATAGGATACATGTACACACGTTCTTCAAAATATGTGGCATGAAGGCCATGTAGGCAGACCACGTTCCAAACTGGCCAGAAAGAATAGGGCGTAAAAATAGCCCCAACATCCTCTGGGCGTAAAGCAGTAAGATGAGCGTAAAATAGCTCTGTCATAGGTTTCCCGCGTAAAGTGGTTCTTGAATAACCTTGAGCGTAAAAATGGCTCAAATAGACTTTACGCACACATCGTTTTATGAGCGTAAAAACTCGTATAAAACTCCGTGTGTAAAAGAAACCATATAGTGAGCGTAAAGTAGCTTGATCCACATAAACGACAACAATGGTCTTTGTATGAGACAAATTCCTTTGGATTCAGTGGTAAATGCCATCATTAATATCTCCATGTCAGGTTCTGTATTAAATGCGAGACTAGACAGCCTTGTCCTAGCGTAAAAGGAGTAGTTGGCTAGTCATAGGCGTAAAGAGCCATCAGTTTAGACCCAAGCGTAAAACGATCAGCTTGTACTGGCGTAAAGTGATTAGCCTCTCTGTGGCGTAAAGGGATTAACCGCTCTGTTTGGTGTAAAACCAATCACTTATGAATGAAAAATGATTCATCTCTTTGACTCTTTCTCTGAAGCACTTTTTTACGCTCCTACACCAACGTTTGATTAGCATACTTTAATCTCTTTATTTCAAGATTCGGAATGAATGCGAAATATGATAAAAGTGAACAATAAAAACCAATCATAGAAAACTAATACGAAAACGCATTCATCAAAATCAAGTAGCAAAAACATCCAACGAAAACTCTTGGACTCATTTCAATAGAAGCCGATCAATTAGTTGGAATGGTTCATTGTATTTCTCCATGATCAATCGATACCGATAAAGGTTTCCCAAATACTCAGTGGAGGCTGAGCCAACAAGCCGTAGGTATTACATAGTAAACCACGAGGAGTGGGGCACTACATAATTACCTACCAAAAAGGAGTTTTTCCCTTAAAACTTTCTCTATTGAAGTCTTGATCACGTTCAGTCGTTAGCATATTGTAAACTCGGGGCCTCTACAACTACTCGTTGTACGGATTATCTCGAATCTATAGTGGATCCTGATTCTGTCCATGTTCTACATTATCGTTACGGTTATGTGGCGTGACTCTCTTGTTCTGACAATTCATAGCCTGATGACTCTTTTGACCACAGTTGAAGCACTCTTCGTTAGCAGAACAAAAATTCTCTTTTGTGTGTCCCTGTCTACTTGAGAAGGTGCACTCCATTCCAGGCGTTGATCTCCATCTGCCTTTCTCTCTCCACTATGGTTTCTCTTATTATGATTGTTACAATTAGTTGGTGGTTTCTCTGTGGCACTTCGTTGGCTGAACGTTATATGGCCCACAAGAGGCTAAACTCTTTTAGCTATCTTTTGTGGGCCATGCTACGTTCCTCAGCTTGTTTTTGCTAAGTTTCCATAAGGGCCAAAATTTGCTACACCGGGTCGGTCAAGCCCGATGTTCGGAAAGGATCCTGATTACCTCTCCTTATCATTCTTCTATAAAAGAGTATAACTTTTGTCACTCTCATTAACTATTATGAACTTATTATATGGGAAATTGGTTTTCGTAACTCAAATTGGGACCATTGAAATCATCAAAATACTTATATACTTTTCGAAAATGATATTTGGAAGAGGCCAAGGACGTAAAGCCATTCTCTGATAGCACTTTGCCACACCCCGATCCCGCAGGATCGTTCGTCCTCGCTTTGGTCTCTGTAGAATCGATCATCCACGCTTGGGCGTGATGTCGTGTAAGCCTAAGTTGCGCTTGCATAAAGCCAGTAGCTGAACAATAAACTAGACTAAAAAAACACACCGTAAGTAGAATATTTCAAATTGACACAGAGATTTGAAACAGAAAATTACTTCTTTTATTGATAGCTTGATAGGATACAAAATAAAATGCTTCGACTAGCTTACATATTTCTTTTTGAAACTCTTTTGAAAATAGCCATAATACCCATACATCATATCCCCTTATTTGAAGAAAACATAAAGAAACCTTCAGAATGAAAGACTTAACTTGCTAGACTTGAAATAAAAACTGCTTCGAGGCGATCAAACAAGCTCCACTAGGCTAGACGAGCTTTAGCGCCTCACCTAAAATCCTCTAGCATCGTGCTTACCCGAAATGGTGACCACAAAGTGAGTCATTACATAACATGTACTGGTGAGCGGCTATGGCCAAACTCACATAAAGCTGCACTAAGTAGACATTGAAGCTAGCTTTTTTTATTAGTGATCTTTTCACTTGTCTAGGTTCTTTTTAAGCAATTCATAATAAGAAACATAAACATGTAAAACTATCACTTATAATCCAAATCTTACCCACAGTCAGTGATACATCCCTGCATAAGACAAGGATTAGCACAATTTGTATTACCGTCTTTACATTTAGGTTAGGCTTGCAATAATCATAAGAATATGCATGTGTCATGTCACGACCCACACCCAGTGTAGGGGCACGAGAAGTGGGTACGTCCAGCCTATGCGGTAGTGTCGGCGGTAGAACGCTGTCCTAGGTCACATACATCTAACAAATATAAGGTACCTATACAGTATATACACTCCAAATGGAGGATAATACAAAAATGTACAGCTCAATCACAACTAAGGTAGAAGTACGATAAGATAGATAGATAATGAAAATCATCAAATAAAATACAAATATGAGAAGAAGTCTAATTATCTAAGATAACATCTCCACAAAATCCAAAATAACAATAATATCCCAAATATAACATAAATGTATCCAAATAAGACAAGACATCAAAATAAGATAGAAGTCTAAGCTATCTAGCCTAAACTATTGGGGTGACATCCTCTACTGCAGATGGATCCTGCTGAAGGTCCAAGTCGCAGGTGTCATCTATGGCAGCCCCATAAGAGGTAGGGAAAAGGTCCTCGTCATCCTCTGTAATATTTTTAACAGGTCCAGTCAGGATAGGAACGAGCACATAATCTCAACAGTTCATATCAAGACAGGAATATAAAGCATACAATAGAGTAAAATACATGAAATATTGAAAGAAAGTACATGTAGTAAAAGGGAGAGAACTGTAATATAAATAGCAACTATAAGTACAGAACTATCAGTGACTAGTGATGTAGAGTACAAGATAGACATGTGAACGGCTTGAATTTGCACATGATTATAATAAGAGTTTATACAATGATCACTTGGGATTGTTCACATGACTGCTTCTACTCCCCCGTACCCTAATCAATACACAAGGATCCAGACAAGTTAGGTTATTGTACAATATTTTACATGGAGGCCCATAAATGGGTGCACATGAAGGCATACATGAGGGCTCTGTGAGCATGAGAGTACATGAATCACAAGAGTGTACATGAATAATGAAATCACAAGAGTACATGATGAAAGTGAAACGCACATGACATGATGTATCAGATGCTCCCGAGGGAGATAACATCTCAATGTAAAGATCCATATCGTACTAATTCGTGTTAACAACGTGACAGCATTAAGTAAACTAATCTAGAGCAAGAATATAAATCCTAGCAAGTATAGAATTATCAGAGAATGTACTCACCTGATATCCTGAGTATCTGGTAAATATAGATGTCCAGACAGAGTAGATGAGTCCTATTTAGAGCAACACAGGTCACAACATGTCCAGAATGGTAATATTGAAGATTACAATACATTCTATATGATTTCTAAGTCATCTAGGCCAAAGTCAACTCTTGGACAACTTTGGTCAACTTATAAAGTCAAACTAGGTCAACCAAGCTATTCTAGGTCTAAACCTAGTCTAACAAGTCATTCTAGACTAAAGTCAACCCTTGGTCAACTACACTAGTCAAACTAGGCCAAGTCCTAGCCCAATCAAGTCTCACTAAGCCTAACCAAGTCTAGCCTAGCACTCACACACAAATACAAGGTCAACACAAATACAATATATATATATATATATATATATATATATATATATATATATATATATATTATATATATATATAACACAAGGTATATATACAATACACATATATGGCTATTGCCTATATTACTAGGCAAGGTACAAATTCACACATGTATAGAAGAGGGGTGAGTGACACATGAATGTGAACATGGCATAGGGCTTAGTGTAATCAGACAAGGGGGTTAATGTGTGTGTATATATATATATATATATATATATATATATATATATATATATATATATAACACAAGGTATATATACAATACACATATATGGCTATTGCCTATATTACTAGGCAAGGTACAAATTCACACATGTATAGAAGAGGGGTGAGTGACACATGAATGTGAACATGGCATAGGGCTTAGTGTAATCAGACAAGGGGGTTAATGTGTGTGTGGACAGTGAGTGCTTATGTTCTCAGGTTCAAGCATTTGTTCATTTCATTCATGCATTACATACATGGTTACATTCATTCATTCATGCATGCATACATTAAGATATGCATACTTCCCTTCATATATGCATACATTGCATTCATGCATGGTTATATAAAACATACCAGTTCACCTCATACATTAATATATACAAGCACATATATATATATATATATATATATATATATATATATATATATATATATATATGTTGAAAATTATATATATATATATATATATATATATATAAAAATATATATATATATATATATATTATATATATGTTGATAATTAATATATATAATATTATATATATATAATATATATATATATTATATATATATATATATATATATATATTAATATATATAATATATATATAATATATATTTATATATATATATTATATATATATATATATATATTATATATATATATATATATATATATATATAATATATATATATATATATATATATATATATAATATATATATATATATATATATATATATCTATATATATATATAATATAATATATAGATATATATATTATATAATATATATAATATAA